>JASFAX010007117.1:0-27736 GCA_030737875.1 Allium sativum | reverse complement strand
TGGTCAAGTACTAGCTTACCTTAATCCTATCGGATTATCTTGCTAGATCGATTAAGCATAGATTATCTTAATCCCATCAAATTATCGAGTCGGATTGGTTAAGTATAGGTTGGCTTAACCCCATCCTCTAATCGTACTACAATGGTTAAGTATATTCCAAAAAGGTCTTGTGACTTAACCTTATCAGGTCCGCGTATTAGATTGGTTAAGTGTAAGTTACTTAACCCCATCAAATCATCATGTATAATTGGTTAAGTATAAGTTGCTTAACCCCATTAAATTATCACGTTAAGTTGGTTAAGTATTGGTTACTTAACCTCATTGAATTACCGAGTTTAAATTGGTTAAGTGTTTAACTTAACCCCATCGAATTACCGTGTTTAGATTAGTTAAGTGTGGATTACTTAACCCCATCTAATTACCGTGTCGGATTAGTTAAGCGTAAATTACTTAACCCCATCCCCTAATCATCTTGTATGGTTAAGTGTCATTAAGAAAACTTACTTAACCTTGCCAAATTATCATGTTGGATTGATTAAGTGTTGGTTAACTTAATCCTCGTCCACTAGTCGTATAAAAATGGTTAAGCGTCATTAGGCAAATCAAATCACTTAACCTACCCAACTTTGTCATGTTTTGTTAAGTATCATTAGCCTAACCAATTTACTTAACCCATTTACCCATGTCATATTTGGTTAAGAGTCATTAATCAAATTAACTTAACCCTATCATGTGGCATTAATTACTTAATGCACCCCAACCTCTCACACTAGACTTTGTTGTGGTTACTAGTTAAGCCGGTCGGTTCCGGGTAGCTTTACACCACAACTTGGTCTAACCTCGGGTTCAAGCACAACATGACCAACTTCTCACATTGGGTCCTATTGTTTGCAACTACTAGTTAGGCCGGTCGGTTCCGGGTAGTTTTACGTTGCAAACTCAACCCAACCTCGAGTTGGCCACTTTCATGTTTAGTCTAGTGTCATGTTCATAGTCAAGTTTTCAAGCAATTGGGTAGACCTAACTTAATAGGTAAATTCCCAATGGGTAGACCTAACTTAATAGGTAAATTCCCAAGCTTATGTTTTTATGCATACTTACATGTCAACTTCCATGTTATATTTCAAGTCATGTTTTCAAGTATAAACACATGTCATATTTAACGTTACATGTTGTCATGTTTATACCCATTTACCCAAGTCATATTCATGTCATTATGTTTCCCCATAATGTGACCCCAACGCTTTTTAAACTAGCATATACGTTCGCAACAACGTAATGGACTAAAAGAAGAGACTTGACAAAGGCATGACAAAAATGGATATTAAGCCACAAGTTAATCATGGTGGCAAATGAGGCACAAATGTGTTCATTAGCTTGCATGTTACATTCTTAAGCCTCACAAAGACATGCATAAACCCAAACTTGCAACATAAGCGAATCATGGTGACAAATGACATGGAATGATGACTAGAAACTCGCATATATCATCATATAAGGGTTATGACTTCATATGCAAGTTGACATAAAAGGTATGAAGGTTCTCATGTTGCATAATGCAACATTTCAACATAAAGGTTGTAGCTTTTAGCTCATAATGATCAAGATGATGACTTCATAAACTTGCATGACATGATAGCACAAATCATACCCAATGATCAAACCCAAATTTGCAACATGAACATTTAACTTCATAGTTAATATCTAAGAGTAGGGAAGGGCTTACATTGCTATGAAGGCCTAAATCGATTAAGCTAAAACTTGTGATGAAGCCTATGCATGCCATTACCCAAAACCCCCTCTTTATGAACAAAGATCAAAGCTTTTGCCTTGGAATCAACTTGAGAAGCTCTCATGCTAACATAGGGACTCTCTAATACTCTCATGATCATGAAACCTCTCATAGAAATGAAGTGGAGGCTAGGATAGTTGAGTGGTGGCCATGAGAGTAGAAATTTTGCCATGGTTTAGTTACATGAGTGAATAATGAGGATTTAGGGGGGTTTAGGGGTTTATTTATAGAAGATTAGGCTAGTTAGGACCCTTAGATTAACCCTAGGACCAACCTGAACCGTCAGATTTCAAACCAGGCCCAAAAACCTAGCCAAGATAGAGAATAGGTGCACCAGGCAAGAATGCTCGTCTGAGCCAAGTCGACAGCAAAGTCGATAGGGCTGTCGACTTGGTCAGACCAAGTCGACTCCCAAGTCGACAGGGCTGTCGACTTGGTTACTGTGGCGGGAATTTTCCCGCCTGGCCCAACTGGCCCAATTTCCCAAGTTCCAGTTTGAATTTGAAATCTGTTTTTACTTAGAAAATTTCTGAAAACTTCGTTGGGCCTTAATCGGGTCATACGGACTCCGATTTTCGAAAACTCGGACTCTATTTCGCGTATTTTTCCGAGACGAACGCAATGGCATAGCCCATTTAACTTGATTCAGAATTTAAAATTAAATTCTGCCTTGATTCTCGTCTTAATCATGTTATCGAAATACGGGTTGTTACACCATATCTAACACCCACTGTGTTATCGGTAAATTTAATTACCATTTCACATTTTCAAATCTAACTAAAGATTTGGCTATCGCATGGAGTAAAACTGGTGGTACTCCATTCTCGAATATATCTTAAATTCGTAAAATTTAGTTACCTTATTCACTTTTCAATCTAATTAAAAATTCATTAAAAAATCCACCTTGGTTTTAATCTCAAAAATCATTACTTGAGGATTATTCAATCTTTTAGGAATTTAATCCTGTCTTTAAATGGGTTAAAGAACCAATGTCATTTAAAACACAGTTCACGATAAATCCCAAAATCAGCTTCCATCAAAATGGAATATTCATGAAAATCATAAGTATATAATCGATATAAATTCCCGTATCGGATCAATACTATAAATGGAATAACGAAAATGCCTTTTAAATTCCACAAATAGTAATGGTTCTCCTTCACAGAATCTCATCTCGATTATCACTAAATCGAATTCCATTCAATTCCGGTTTCTTTTATTAAATTGGAAAACTTTACTTGGGAAATTCCTTTAAATCTTAATGAAAAGATTTATAAATTCCAAATCTTAACTTTGCTGTTAATCGGGTTTAAGAACTAATGTTGTTTAAAACATTTTTCACAATCAGCCCAAAATCAACTTCCGTTTAATTTCAATTATATTTGTTAATTGAAAATTTTCCTTAAATCTTGGTTAAAAGATTTATTCTTTTCTCAAGGTTTAAGAACAATGTTATTTAAGACACCATTCACGACAAACTAAAATCCAATTTGATATTAAGTACAAGGCTCTGAAGAGAAATCGTACCGGCTTATATTCAATATCAAATTCTGAAACCAACAAATATCGTATTGGGAATAATGATATCTATATCTTCTAAATTCCTCAACGATATCCGTATAATTACGGAATCCAATATCAAAATATTTCGAAGATTACTTCCATTCAAATCCTTTCCAATTCATACATTGGAAAATTCTCATTATCTTAAAACCATTTCAATTCCTTTCATTTTTTTTACTTAATTTGATAAACAACTTATTCTGATAAAAATGTCTTTTATCTTTACAAATGTGGAAATTTCCATCCAAAATCGGACATCATAATCACATTTTGATTCTTTGCTAAATATTACTTTAAAATATTCGTTATTTCTGAATTGGAATCAGATTCAATCAATTACCATATAATTTTATTTATATGGATTCCATACATCGCATGTATTCAAAACTAGTGCTAAACAACTATTAAACATTCAATTCACATCCAGAGTGTAATTTACAACCGTATAAGCATTAAATAATTAAATAATGCTTAAACAGTCTGTCAATTAATCGGTTGACTTACAGTCAAATCCAAGGGAGATGTGGATAAATTATCAGCCTCAGACCCGTGTGGGTTTTAACCAACAAAAGTGAATTCAAATTAATCATTGGTTAATAAATTTAACCAATTCTAATTTGATTCGAAATATTTTTCTAATTAACCAATTTCCACTATTTAAATTATAAATGGATATTTATAATTTAATTTCAACTACCACATTAATATTAACATTTTTATTTTTATTTCTAAGTTCAAAATCACAATCAAAACACAATACAGTCAATCAAATCATCTATAGGTTTTCAAACCATAGTCAGGTGAGATAACAGGCACTGTATACAAATTTGTGATAATTAAAAATGATAAAAATCAATACTAGCAATCTGTGTAATCAGTTATAAAATAAATAACTATACAAATATTTGAGTGAGAAGTTCTCACACTGATTTCCACTCCGTCAATCTTTATTTGAAGATTTTATTTTTAAACTAAATTATACGAGCGTTTAATTTAGCTAAAAATCCGACTTGCTCGTTTTCCGTTCTGGTCAGTTCCATGTTGTAGTGCTCGATGATACTAGTGCAACGCAACTTAAATCATCGAATTCGGATCTCGCATGAAAAAGATATGGTAATTTATACATTAATTACAATTCAAGATAATTGAAATATAATTAATTAATAATTAAAGTAATTACATCCTTAATCCTCCTTCCCCGTCATTCTCAGAAACCCAAAACCCGCTCCCCTCTCATCCACGTCGCACACACTTCAATGGAGCCGGAGCTTGATCGGAGGGTGCCACGTTGATGGCGGTGGCGGCGCCTTCTTGTGCCTGGCATGGTGGCCAGCCCGGTGGACACCAGCGGTAAGAAAATCCATGCGAACGAGCCCTGTTTGAGGCAGAAATTCGATCCCAATTCTTTATGAAAATCGATCACGCCTATATGGATTTAAAGATCGTGATTTGATCTTCAATTTTCATTCAGATTTCATAGTTATTTCGGATTGTATTTGGAGATATTAGGGGATTTAATTTTGAGTGATTTTGACCTTCAGTTTTTGGAGCTGACGGCGGCTTTGAATTTGTGAGGAGAATTAGGGTTTTTTATGAACATACATATATATTATATTTAATATTATTTTAATTCCAAAAAGTGTGATTTCGCATTCGAATTCCAAATGAGACCCAACGACTATCGTTCCTAACCAAATACCCCTATTCCAGACATAATGGAATATTTTTCGTGAGCCGATTCGGCTGTTTCAATCAGTTTTTATAAAAATTAAAATATAAATTAATATAATGTTCAATATTGAATTCCAACATACATTTTAATTACTAGGGCCACATACTGACTTCAAAAATTATGAAAATTGAAATCTAGCTATGTTTTGACGATACGGTCCTAAAAAAATTAATTTCATCGAATTTGGAGGCCGTTTGAAAAATGGCCTTTTAGCTGGCTTATTAAATTCAATCTGAAATTGAAAACGCGTTTAAATTTACTACGCTTACATATTAAGTCCAATGGCTTGAAAATTTAAACCTAACAATCGTTTGACATTCCGGATCCAACCAAAGTGGTTTCGTCGAAAACGGAGGTCGTTTGCATAATTGCTATTTTTTAGGGATACATATAATATTAAATTATAAATGAATTCTATAGCGACTATTCTAAATTTTAAAATGGACATAACCAACAATTTATATAACGAAATCTCAGTTTCTTACATTCGTTAGAAAATTACAGTTCAATATATTCCAATGTTTCTTGTTTCATCAAATACTGACTTATATTGAATTCTGTATTTTCAGTTGAAGTTTAAAACCAAATTTTCAAACTACCACGCCATTTCGAGTTCGTTTTAATTAAATATTAAATTTATACGTTCTTACTTTGTTTTAAAATAAATTTCAAGTCATTATTTATTAAAAGTTTCATATTTAAAAATCCATTAAATCGATAATTATAAAATTTTAAATTGGATCCAAAATCTGGGTTGTTACAATATGTCTAATTTATAATTACGCGTTTTACTTCCTTATCTTCCCGTTGATTAACAATATTCATTAATTTATTTAATCTAAATATTATTTGTTCATCAAATACATTGCCTAGTTGTAAGGCTACCATAGAATCTTTGGCTCGTAACTTACACTTTGAAAATCAATATGTTCATATTAAAGCCTAATGTCTTTTAGGCTCGTAACTTAACCCTTTCAAGTCAATATGTCCATATTAAGGCTTAACTGTTCTCTTAACCATAACCTGTCATATTAATATTTGCATTTAAACTATGTTTATTTTTATTTTTTCATTTTCATATTTATGCAAATATAAGTTGCGGTAATAGGTTTATAATAAACTTCACATATTCCTTTTTCCTTCCATAACATCTTTCAATTATGTTACCCTTTTTCTTTTTGTCTTTATAATTTATTCTTCAGGAAGTTAGGCCTATTCCTAGTTGATTGGTTATTAAAATTGTAAAAAATTCATTTCCTTAGTTTTAGGTAACCACTACCATAGGAACTCGTAATTGCAAGACATTTTTTTAATTCTTTGGTTCGAATTAGTGCACAATATGGATAATTTCCTATTTTGCACTAATCCCTGCTTCTACTTGTTTTTATGTATGCAATCATGTTTCGTATTTTCTGTAATAGCCCGGAAATCCGAGCCAATTTAAAATTTTCATTTTAGCAATTTTAGCGAATTTTGAATATTTAAAATGAAATATTTTAAATAATATCGATGAGAATTTTATTTTGAATAGAATTAGAACGTATATAATTATATACGTCGTCGTTAGAATATAAATAATTATTTATAATTATAAAAGGAATTGAAAATCGCGCGGTAGTTCGATAATTCGATTTCAAAGTTCAAATGAATGTACAGGATTCAAAATAAACCGGATTTTAGCGAAACCAAAAATACTTGAATCTAATTGAGAATATCTTTCCAACGAATCCGAAAAATTGAAATTTCATAGCGGGGATAAAAAGATATGCCCAGTTGAAAATTCAGAATAGTCGTTATAGAATTCTGGCCCTTAAAAATGGAAATTTTGCAAACGACCTCGGTTTTCGACGAAACCACTTTTGTTAGATCTGGGGTGTCTGGTTATTGCTAGATTATAAAATTCATAATTTTTCGAATCAATATGTGAGCGTGGCAAAGGAAAACGTGTTTTGACAGTTTCAGTTAATTTTAATCGACTGGAAAATGGCCATTTTTCAAATGGCTCAGAATATGATGAAATTAGTTTTGTTAGGACCGTATCGTTAATACGAAGCTAGAAAATATTTTTCGGGAATTTTTAGAGTCTGTATGTGGGCCTGGTAAATTGAAATGTGCGTTCAAATTCAATATATAGAGTTATATTTTGATTTTACGAAAACTGATCGAAACAGTCGAATCAGCCTGCGATACATATCCCATTGTGTTCGGAATGGGGGTAATTAGCTATGGACGACAGTCGGTGAGTTCGATTTCGAGTTCGAAATAAAAAGTTGCTTTTTGAAATAAAATAAAATAATTAAATAATTAAATAAAACACCCCTTCTCTTCTTACCTCCCCCAATCATTCAGAACCGAATGAAATAAAAAAAAGAAAAAAAAAGGGAAATCCCGCTACCCTCCCCTCCCATCGATCTTAGACCCGCGCGCCGCCCGCTGCCTCCGCCGCTGACAGCGATCGCCCCCCAACCCGCTCTGCCTCCGCCGGAAAACCCCCCTTCCATCCCTTCTCCGTTTGATTTCCCTCCCCCCTCGAAAACCCAAAGTCCTCCGCCCCAAGACCCTATAGCGCCGCCGCCTTGCCTGCGCCTAGCCCCACCGCGAGACACCCCAGACCTCCCCCTCCAGCCTCCCTCTTCTCCGGCGCTGATTTGAACCCTATCCCCAAAAACACCTATAAGTTTTTATATTTATTTACCTTTATTTATTTAGTGTTTTAGAGTATAAAACCTAAGATTTTCAGATTATATTTGTTTTAACATGTAAGTTTATATTTTTATTTAAAATGAAAAGGAGAAAAAAATATGATTTTTATATAATGTAGATAATAAAAACATGATTTTTATATAATGTAGATAAAAAAATATGATTTTTATATAATGTAGATAAAAAAAATATGATTTTTATATAATGTAGATAATTAAAATATGATTTTTATAGTATTGAAAGAATAAAAATACGATTTTTATATTATATAGATAGTCAAAATCTGATCTTTATATATGTAGAGAAATAAAATTTTGATTTTTATTATATGTTTGTTGAAATAAAAATGTGATTTTTATATAGCGATGATATAAAAATTCGATCTTTATATTAGAAGTAGATGTAAAAATATAATTTTTATATAGGAAGGAGCGTTATAAAAATATATTCTTTATTGGAAGAAGAGCGATATAAAAATATAATTTTTATATAGAGAATAGTGTGATTAAAATATAATCTTTATTATATGAACACCTTTATAAAGATAGAATTTTTATCTATATAGTAAAAATATAAAATTGTGGTTTTATATATGTAGTGGCTACGGGCAACGAAATTGACAAAAGGCGAACACGACGAAGATTTCTACATAAGAAGAGTCGTGGCGTTTGGTTTAGCTAGTCGGTGAGAACTCCTCACTTATATTTTTATTTCTAGTTTGAAATATATACTAGGATGCAGATGGCGTTTAGTAACACCCGACACCCGTCGTCCACAGACCATGGATGGCTTGTTTGTTTGATTGCTGTGTAGTGAAATTTGATTGTGTGATGGTGAATGAAATAAAATATTTTATAGTTAAAAATATGATTTTTAACGTGTATATAAAATAAATATTTATAAACAAAACGGATTATTTGTTTATATACACTGATTTGACTGATATTGATTGGGACGATAAATTTTACACATCGCCCAACTACACAAATAAAATGTGTGTTTGTTGATTTGAAAACCCGCATGGGTATTGGGATGATATTTGACGTACACTAATCCCGATTGTTTAGTTGTATGTCAATCGATGGCTTGACAGACTGTGTAAGCATTAATTATTTATATTTAATGCTTATACAGTTGTGTGGTGCACTCTGGATGATGGTTGATTATTTATTGTTGCTGTTATGTACATGTGCTGTATGGAAACCATATAATTAACATTATATGGTAATTGATTGGGCCTCATTCCAATTTGGAAAATAAGAAATATAAATTCATGTGTTGAATAGAATAAATATTCATGTGTTGAATAAAATAAAATATTCATGTGTTGAATAAAAGCCGTGTTGATTAGATTGATGTCATTTTGACGTGAATGATACTTATATCGATTTTATTCATTTTTCAATGAATATTGAAAGTGATTTTGAAATTCGAATTAAATTGAATAGATTTGAAATTCGAATTAAATTGAAATGAGTTGAAATTCGAAGTAGATTAAAATTGAATTGAAATCGATTTGAAATGAAATTGAAATGAATTTATATTGAAAATTTTCGATTTTGATTTGAATTTGAAAAGGAAGTTGAAATCGTTTTGAAAGCAAATTTAAATGATTTATAAAATACGTTTTGAAAGGAAATCGACGAAATATATATAATATATATATTATATATATTAAATGGCCTGAATAGAAGGCGCCGCGCCGCGGCAGTTCGCGAATTTCGACCATTGACTTCGAATGGATATTACGGGAGATCCGACCGTCGGATTCTCCTAAAACCGGAACCGTTGGGTTCGTATCGAAAAGTGCTTTCTAACGAATATTAGAGATTTGAAATCTAACGGTTGGATTTGGAATTATGTCGAAATCAAATTTGGAAAAGGTCGTTGTAAGTGCAGTTCGATGGCCGTTGATGGAAATCGACTGTACGGGCCTTGATAAAATTATTAAAAATAGTAATAATTTGTGTAAAATCATAAGAAATGATTTGGGAAGAACTAGGATGAAAAACTCCATATTTGAAAAGATAAAAGTAGATTTTTATCGAAATGAACTAGTTTTGAACTAGAATAATAATTTGTTTATTTTTAAAATAAATAAGTTGGATTTGAAATGGTTTTGATAATAACCAAAATTTCCAATAATTGAATTGGAATGGATTTGAATTGAAATCATCTTTGGAATATTTCGATGTTGGATTTCGGGATTATTGTTATGGAAATTTGAAAGATATATTTATATCGTTATTTCCAATACGATATTTGTTGGTCGTAGAATTTGATATTGAATATAAGCCGTTATATTTTCTATTCAGAGCCTTGTATTTAATATCAAATGGGATTTGGGTCTGTCGTGAATGGTGTCTTCATTAACACTGTTCTTAACCCCAGTGGAGAAAAAGATTAAATCTTTTTATTTAGATTTAATGAAGTGTACCAATTAAATAATATTTAATTGGAATTGAATTGGTATTGATTTTTGGGTTTATCGTGAACAGTGTTTTAAATAACACTTGTTCTTTAACCCGATAATTAATGGAATGTGATTTTGGGTTGTTGTGAATGGTATCTTCAATAATACTGTTCTTAGACCTAAAGGAGTTAAGAAAATCAGAAACTAACCGGAGATTAGTTAAGTTGAATGGTTTCTGGGGTATTGATCTGATGTTGGTTTCGGCCTTCGGGGTTAATACTTAGGAAATTGCTCACTTGCTAATTTACGATTAGGGACTGATTGAAATGTGATGTGATTTTGGGGTTTATCGTGAACCGTGTTTTAAATAACACTGATTCTTTAACCCAGTTAAAGATTAAAACTAAGTGGAGTTTTAATGAATCTTTAATTAGATTGAAAAGATCAAGAATGGAGTATCACCAGTTTTACTCCAAGCGGTAGTTAAATCTTTAATTAGATTTGAACGTGAAATGGTAATTGAATTTACCGATAACACCGTGGTGTTAGATATGAAGTATGCCCAGTTTTACTTCATAGGATAAATAGGTTGAGATTGGGAAATAAAATAAATAATTACTTCGGTGTGGTTCGCTAATCCCGACTAGTTTGAAGTGATATTCAAAGGAAGATTAAATTTAAAAGAATTTATCTTTGATAAAATTAATGGGAACCTTTCCCTAAGAATGTGAAATTTAGAAACTAACTGTAGGTTGGCTAAGATGAATGGTTTCCTGGGTATTGATCTGATGTTGGTTTCGGCCTTCGGGGTTAATATTTGGGGAATTGTTCTCTTACTAATTTACGGTTAGTGACTGATGAATTGGAATGAGGCGTATGTTGTGTTTGTGTAACACTTGTTATTTATATACGCGAGTTATTCAGAAAGACCAGGTTTATCCCATTCTGAATAACTGATTCGACGACTAGTCGAAAACGAAGACGGTGATTGAAGACTGGAGGTCTTCACATCGTTTGGATAACTACTGATGATCTTGATTGGGCCGTACACCCAAGAGGAGGGAATCAGTTGGTGATCGTCCAGACGTACTTGGAGATCGATGGATATGCGAGGTACAAGGTGCCTCCGGTTTCGTTCAGACCCAGAACAGACTTATAAATGGACTGTGTGTCTGACACATTCTGTGTGATTGATGGATATCGGTTGCATGGAGTGGTTTGCCTGTGTGGCATGCTAAGATGCAAATGATCAAGGCTTCTGTTGAAAAATAGAGTCTTGTGGTTGATGATCAAAGCACGACCTGTGTAGCGTAGCTTTGTGTAGCGTTGATTCGTGAGCCTCACACCCCGGTAGTGGACCAGAAACGGGAGAGGACATCAGGGAGGGCATGCGTTTCTTTCTAGCTAGAAGTGGCGTCAGTGGTTTTACACGCCCTGACGAGTTTGACTTATGTGGTTGTTGCTGTTGCGAGGCATCTCAGATATATCGGTGACTATGTGGAGCCGATGGAGTCATTTGTTGGCTCATTTACGCCCCATAGGGCGGGGAGACGTATTGTTCAGGCATAATAATCCACTCTGTGTGGACCGGCCCTGACGATCCATGGTGCAGTTGCGGCTGTTCCTGAGGCTCGGGCTAGACAGTCTCGAATTAGAACAGGACGATCCCTTTGCCTTGGTTCACAGATGGAAATCCAACTTCCAATACGTGACAATTGCGGTTTTGATTGTATACCTATATATGGCGACATAGTGGCATGGGACGCTCATGTCGCCTATGATTGATATTTATGATTGTATATAAAATCAGAAACTAACTGGAAACGAGCTAAGATGGGTGGTCTCCTGGGTATTGGTCTGATGTTGGTTTCGGCCTTCGGGGTTAATACTTAGGGAATCGTTCTCTTACTAATTTACGGTTGGAGTCTGATTAAGAATCAAAAGATGAAATTTAGTGTATCAAGCATTTTTTGGCTATTATAAGGTAAAAACCCTATCCTCCGGCTTGCGTTGCATTGTGTGATGGGACCTGGGTCTTATAATAGCTTCATTGTTCTTTATTTAGCATTGCGCTGTTTGTTTTATGCACTGGTGTTCTTGGGAGGAAACCCGTTCCGTGTTATACGGCGTGATCCCTTGATTTACCTAACTTTAAAATAAAGATTAATAACTGTTTTAGTTCTCACACCAGTCACATGACTGACCTGGAGTTTATTATTTTAACATAAACTCTGGGTTCCCCTATTTTGACACTGGCAGCTAGTAGTTTTGGTTTTGCAGATTTATATTCACAGGAACCTGGTTTACAGCTGGAATGGTATCCGGAAAGCTCTGTATCTGTGTATTACTTCTAGTTGTGTTTTGTGTTATATTTTTCGCTGCTATGTAATTTATTGTAATCTCTGATATTTATCGAATGTATTTTATTCATTCATACTCTGTATATTCTTGTAATCTGAAGAATTGTTGTAATTAACAATGAAATGTTCTTCTGTCTGTGTTCTTTTGTGTGTTGTTCTCAAAGTATCCGGGCTTTCCTTACCGGGGAAGTTACGGGTTATCACATTTTCCTTATTGACCAGCTATGAAAATATATTCCTCTTTTCTTAACCAATCAATATCGATTATTCATAACCTTTAATTTTATAGATATATATGTGAATTCATGTTTTCATCTTTTTATTTTCAACCCATGTCCTCTTTTTGTATCGTTTTGATATACAAGTTCATTTAACCCCAAATTATCAAATCGTATTTTATTCAATTCTAATTGATTTATACTTTCCAATGCGTGCAAACAAAAGAGACTATAACCAGTTGTACAAAATTAGGTGCATAATTCAGTCTTACACATATGCCAATATTGTGGATTGATACACAATTTACACATACCCAAAATTCAACATCAAACTGTAAATTCCGATGTAGAAAGGGGGAAAAGGGGGATGAGAGAACAAATCATAAATTTTATAAGAATCAAACAATATCATATACTATTATAAGAAAATATAATTTAAATCCATTCACTTGAATGCTCTCCAAATCCTGAATCTGATTCGGATTTATCATCCATTATCTTTCTAATTAAATCTACCACTGTAATTACCACGAATTCACAAATATGATTCTAATATAATGAAAAGAAAATTATTAGATTCAAATTCTTGGAATTTAGCTTATACGGTCGGGGAAATCTGGATACCTATAACCTAAATCTATGATCTTCATCTCTAATTCTTGAATAAGAAATCCCATGACTAATATTTTCCATTTCAGAAGAGTTTGGAGAATAAATGAAATGGCAGGGATTCTGCGCCTACTCAGAAAAATATGAGTTTGACGGCTAGCCCTGTACGTTTATTTTAGTTTCCTAGAAGAATCACCCCTGTTCGATTTATATAAATAAAAAACCAATCATTGGATTAAAAACCCTAATCGAAACACATTGTATTTTTAAAAACAATTCAGGTTGATATGGCTCGACCCGTGGGTCGATCCATAGTGATTAAATCGCTGGGTCATGCTTCATGATTTGTTTATCAACCATTTTAGTTGATTGCGTGTTTATTTCTGGACCCTTTTTTGATTATTTCTCTAAATTTTATAATATTATTTTCTGATTTTGACGTACTTTCAAATTTCAAATTCAAACATGCGCGCGTATGTGTGTATATATATACACACACATTACATACGTTTCCACCAAATTCCAAGCATTAATAACTTTTTCATACGGACTTCATTTGAAGCACATTATATGTAAATTAATCAAAAAAATTCCATGAATGCAATGGTAAACGTTTCGAAGCTAATTTCTAATAATTTAAAAATGTCGATTTTTCATTAACAATTATTTTATTATTTAAAAAGTACGGGGTCTTACGTTCCTCCACCCTTAGGAAATCTCATCACTGAAATTTGGTAACAGCAGAGTCATATAAATATTTGCGTAATTAATAACCATCACGTGTACATCCAAATTTGTAACAATTTGTGCACGTGTGCAAAGTGTAACATCGCAAAAATACATAAATGTAATGAATGCCTAAGCGGTACCTCCTATGTGAATGCAAATTTTCTTCGAAATCTTTTGAAAACATGATGCATTCATCTTAAATATACTGGGAATTTCTATATGACTGCATTATTTTAAAAATCAAAAATACTTTTTCATCCAGTTTTTCTCACACTCATACAGAGTAAAAGCGTAGTTCATTAAAATTTTGCATTCAAACCCTACAAACCAACTTTAAATTTTGAATTTTAGAAAAAGTTAATTTTCCGAGTTCGATTTCTTATGTTAGAGAAAAGTAGAAAATGGAAAATCCTATATTTTCCATTTAATCTTTTGTGCATCTTTTTCGCCGCACTCGGAAATTTTCTGGACTACACTATCAAAATTCCTATATCATCCAAGCATAATTTACATAAGAAATTTTTTCTTATTATTTTCCCGAATTTTCAAAGAGTCAATTTCTGACAACATTTACCTTCTTTTTGTCGTTTTTCATTTACTGTCGTTATTGTCTTTGTTAACTTTCTTTAAGCTTTGCTCGTTGTCTTTTAAATTATTCCATTTTTACCCCTATAGCTATCTTATTCATGTTATCTTATATTTTAAGATTCTTTTTCAACAAAGAAAAGGTTGCACATAGCTAATTTAATAAGATGGGATAGAGCATAAAAATACTAGACAGCGCTAGACTACTAACTTCAGACACACACATCATTTTAGCAAAGAACCGCTAAATGCTAATACAAGGAACTCAAAGTAGAAGACTACAATAATGCTCATCAACCCTAAAAAAAGGAGGCCTAGGACCGTGTCTTTTATGAACGAAAATATTAGGGCTGTCAATGGGTCGTGTCGTGTCGGGTCGGGTCGGGTTTGGGTCGGATCAATTCGGGTTTCAGTCGGGTCAATTCGGGTTCGGGTTGATTTATAAATGGGTTAGGTCAACCTGTTTATTAAACAGGTCATTTTTTCGTAACCCTAACCCGGCCTGTTTATAAACGGTTCGACCCGACTCGACCAGACCCGTGTAACCCGTTTAACTAAACAGGTCGTGTTGGGCCGGGTTTACCCGTTTGATCCATTGGCGAATATTGCCCACTAATATAAACAACAAAAGAACCAAATCACCAGTAGGAAGCACTATTATATAATCACCAACAGGCAACAAGCAGGCAACACGTAACAAAATCACTAACAGGCAGCACATATATAAAGCAAAAATCATTCTCCATACATAAGTATATATGAGCATATTACATACACAAAAGACTAACAACATGGGAGAGATACAGTTGTTACAAGTAAAACATAACCAACAACATACAAGAATAAATTTGTAAAATGTACAAGCTTACATAAGAGTATATGAGCATGCTAAATACTACATACTTCATACATAAAAGACTAACACTAACAGCACAAATAAAAAGACTAACAATGTGGGAGAGGTACATCATATAATCGAATTTGGTGAGTCAAAATCGGGTTAGTGGGTCAACCCTAAACCCACATGTTTATAAATGGGTCAAATTCAGGTTGACCCGAAAATGACCAGCCAACTAAACAAGTGAGGTTAACCTGCTAATTTTCATGTGTGTTTCAGATCGTATAGGAAATTGACAGCCCTAGGAAATATATCGGATAAAAGTATCTAACCCACCTAGGTGCTCCTTGTGTCTCCTAGCATTCTCTGGTGCCTCTTGTTGGGCTTAGGCAAACTGCTACTGCACCATGAATAACTCATGCTAGGTCTGAAGGGACTGTTGTTGGGTATGCGCAAGATCTTGCTGAGTGCAGGCTAACTCTTGTTGTCCAAGCAAGATGTACTGATGCTCTCAGACCAACTGCTCCTGCTTCTCTGTGTAGTCCTTACGTCACCCTTCAAGTCCCATGGTTTCCATGAAGGTGTATCCTCACTAGGCCATGGACCCTACTGAGGTGGTTGGGAAGGTCCAGCGCCTCCCCAGTATTATGGCTCCAAGCCGGGATATCCCTGAAACACTTGAGGGGGCCCAAAATACTATTGCGGCTGCTACTCTGGCTCGGCCTCATGTATGTTCCAATCCTTATGTTTGAGCTCCTTCTGCATGGGCCGATCCTCATATATGTGCTCAACATCATGCCCGACCTCCTGTTGTATGCGCTGAGCCTCATATATGTGCTCGACATCATGCCCGACTCCTGTTGTATGGGATGAGCCTCCTGTAGCTGTGCAAGCTTGAGGTACATCTTAATCGGTGTGAATGAATCAATCATGGGGTGTGCTTCCTCGATGTGGTTTTCATTGTTTAGCTCCACCCCAAATTGCCTAGATACCACAATTCCAAGGTGGACAAAAGGGATCGATGATCGTCTTCTACTGGATGCAGTCGCGTGCTGTGTCATAATCTCCTCGTCCAATTAATCTAAAAGCCTCAAAAAATGGCGTAGGTGGGACATGCCTATTGGTATTAGTACTTTCTCTTACATAATTTCCAGTCCTAGCAATAAGGTTATACTGTAAAATACATATAACCACTCTAGCTAAAGGGCGCAAATGCTCAGTATCCTATGCCCGATGCTGAAGTTTCAATAAAATGACCCAAGACGACCTCATCCATCATCTGTACCTAGCCCAACTCTATGCCTTGAGCACTAATGCCTAGCATGGCTCCCAACCGAGTCTTATTAAATACCATCCTTACACCCTTAACCTTAGATCCAAAAGTTGTCTCATCTCCAGCATCCCTATAATCGAATTTACATCGAAGAGACGAACTAACTTGGGGTACATGACCTGCCCTATCGTGTCGTGACTAGGAATCTAATACAATCCCGCATTCTAGAAAAGTTGCTCTAAATGGGTATTCGGAAATTTGAAAACTTCACAGTCCTTCCCAGTAATATCTGATATCCTACTGAATCCACGTACGTCTTTCTATTTTTCAAACACCAACAAATATCTTGTGGTGTTAACTATGGAAAAAAGGCTGACAATGGCGGCCTTGGAGGCATAGTGAAAAATCTTTAGATCCACGGAAAAGAGGTATGGATCTAGGTAGAGATCTTGGCATGCTTCGATTTGGAACAGATTTCAAGTGAGACAGACGATTTTTGGAGTGGCGGTGGAGGTTGGAAGTGGTGGTCCTTTTGGATTTCGGTGGTTTTCCGTTCTTGGGTTGGGGAAGAAGAAATAACGAAGCCTCTGGCTTTGTTATTTTTATACGGCCCTTTTTGCGCTGTTTAGGTCGACCCACATTTCGGGTGCGTCGATACATGTGTCAACCCACTCGCTGCCTGGGTCGACCCAGGAAGCGTATAATTCTTTTCATACATATATTATTCTTTCATGTCACATCTTCTCCTCTTCTCTTCTGACTGCCATTTCCAATTGCTACTGCTAACTAATTATAGGGTCGATTAAGATGTTGTCACCACTGGTTAACATTTCCAATAAGATTCTAAACTTTTAATTGATTTTTAACTCTTTACTTTTTCCTTAGTTTACTGTCATACCCTCGTATAACTGCTCTATTTTAAGCCTGATTCTTTACCAATTTTCCAAATAGAAACATAATCTTGTTCTTGCGCTAAACAAATAAACTATGAATGTATATACCAACTTATTCCATTTATTTTCCACATCTGATTCCTTATCACTTACCTATAATTGCAATCCGTCGTTAACTTCTGAACATTTACACATGGATTATCTTTTTACATTAAACCCATTGTACTCCCTAAATCATTGTCAACAAGAACTTAAAACCTCAAGATTTTTTCATAATCTTGACCTCGGTGTACAAACTTACCATAAAGTCTTGACGTGATTTATGAGAGTTTTATTTTGTTTTCCTAGTTCAAACTGATTATTTAATTGTTTGCATTGGATTTCTACTATAGAAATATTTTTAGGATTAATTCCCAATTCTACCCAACGATTGGCCTTCCCTATTTTCCACCTGTAACGACCCGGTTTTTGTCGACTTTGGTTATCGCCATAAACTCAATGATGACTAACCAAACATCGAAAAATACCGAAAAGTTAATAGAAAGAAGTTAGAGGGTAGAATAGATAAGATAGAAACTTACAGAAAAGAAGAAGAAGAAGAAGAACATCATCATCAGAGTAACACGAATCTCACAGTGGAACGAATAAAATATAACATAACTTTTGAAATACAAACAATATATGTATGCAGTAATATTATCAAAGTACAACACTTACAACACAATGGAAATAACTATAGCTATATAATCCTAAAGCCTCCTGCTCCGAGCTCTTCCAATATATCTGTAAATCCCGACTACTTGACTGCCCGTACAAAATTGGACACCCAAGAGTTTAGGGAAACAAAACGAAATAAACTCCAGGTCAGTCATGGGACTGGTATGAGTAAAACAGTTTAAACAGTTTGAACAAGTAAACGATATCTCATAAGACCACGCCATATAACGGAACGGGTTTTTCCCTTATGAGAATCCAAAATAATCTTTATATCAAAACTCATTGATATTATAATAGTGTCTATCAACCACAATATAATAATCATCTAGCAGAAACGTTTTCATCTCACGCTCTACATATATAGTATACAATCAAAACCGCAAGCACGTATTGGGTAATGGATTTCCAACTATGACAAGGTATGGAACCACCTTTCGCTAGTGTACCTCTAGAGAGGAATACACTGGGTTCAACAAGAACATCTTGCAACCCGGCCACACATGACCGACCACTCATTTCGCTTGAGTGTATCGAATGTATTATCACCAACGGTTGGGATCAGCAACCATTTCCCGAATGGGACAGCATCGACAATAGGTTTTTAGAAATAAATGAAACTCTAGATCAGGTGATTATACACCCTAATAGGTGCGACTTACATAGCCATGCTGCCTGCCCGACTTTTGTCATTTACCGGATGTGAGGCTAGAAGATACGCTTATCTCTGACAGATCACACGTTTATTCACTTTGAATGTCACATCGTCATACCCGCTAAATCACAAATTGATTTCCCTAAAAATACCACAGGTATACAGCTAAGAGAATCGAATTCCTCCGCTATCAAGCGTGAATACGTTTGAAGAGATCAACTTACACGATCTATTAGATATACCCTGTCAGACCTTCGTCCATACAAGTTGTCCTGGGACTGGACAAACCGAAGGCACTATTCAGTACATCCATCTTAGGCAATTGTAATATAAGATTTATGCAACAACCCTTGCACTTTACTCCTTCTTTAATTATCTTTGGCATATCTGATTCGCAACGCTTATGCTAATACGGAGTGGTTCTTCGGATAATAATCCAACCGGTCTCTCCATATTAACAACGTCAAACTGGTCAAAAACTTCGATAGTCGGTGAGTTAACTATCAAAGAAAAAAACGTGTGCAAACAATGATATCATTTCCAAAGGGAAATTATATCGATCAAACATCATTTAACATTTATCTCCTTAGTTCGTTTTTCATCTCCTGTTTCCCTATATTCAACATTTCTTATTTTCTAAATTTAGAAAATATATGTCATTACCATTGTAAAACATTTCCATTTCTTGTTTTCTATATCAGAAAACATTTCTGGTTCTTATTCGGAAAACATTTCCAAAACTCCTTCATTGGACTTAGATAGATGTTTACATAAACCATCGCGATGCCAACTCAAACCATTTACTAAATTCACTTAACCATCATTCACTATCAAACCTTACCATTTCTTAGTTAAGAAGGAAGTCAATCAAGTTGGGGTATAATTACCTCTCAGACCTTAACTGAACAATGTTTTAACTTCGAAATAGTCAAGGTTTATCTTTTAAACCTTTAACAATCTTCCTTACGTAACTCTCTCTCAAATAATCTCTATTCGATAACTCCTCCCTTCGAATAACTATATTCGATAATCTCTTCTACGAATAACTAGATTCGAAAACCTTTCTTCTAATAAACTATATTCGATTAACTCTATTCAGTTAACTCTTATTGGATTAACTCTTTTCACTTAACTCCTTTCGAATAAACTATATCCGATAACTCCTTTAATTCTATTTGAATAAACTATATTCGATTAACTCCTTTAATTCTTTTCGAATAAACTATATTCGATTAACTCTAATCGATTTATTCTAATTTGATTAACTTTACTTAATTACTCTATTGGTTAACTCTTACTCTAACTGGTTAACTCTAACTGATCAACTCTAACTGGTCAACCCTAACGGATTAACTCTAATTGACTAATTCTGACTGATCAACTCTGACTGGTCAACCCTAACTGATTAACTCTGATTGATTAACTCTGACTGGTCAACTCTGCCAGGTTAACCCTAGCTGAGTAACTCTGATTGATTAACTCTGACTGATCAACCCTAACTGATTAACTCTGACTGGTCAACCCTAACTGATTAACTCTGACTGGTCAACCCTAACTGATTAACTCTGATTGATTAACTCTAACTGATCAACCCTAACTGATTAGTTCTAACTGATTAACTCTGACTTATTTACTCTATTCGATTAACTCAAATCAAATAACTAATATTTGATTTAACTCATTTCGATTAACTCTTTTCGATTAACTCTTTTGAATTAACTCTTTTGAATTTTCTCCTTTGATTAATTCCTTTGAATTAACTCCTTTGATCAATTCCTTTTCTATTTGTTTACTTAACAAATAACTATTCCCTTTTCAATTCTATTTATTTAACAAATAAATATTTCTTTTAACTTTATTTATTCCCTAAATAAATATTTCTTTTATACTTCTATTTGTAAATGTTTTACAAATATTTCCTTTATATTTGTTTTCACAAATAATTCCCCTTTATAATTGTTTTCACAAATAATTTCCTTTATATTTGTTCTATTTATTTTCTAAATAAATATTTCCTTTTATACTCTATTTATTTCTTAAATAAATATTCCATTTTAATTCTATTTATTTAACAAATAAATAATTCTTTTCAATTCTATTTGTTTAACAAACATTTCTCTTTCGATTTTGTTTGTAAATGTTTACAAATATTTCTCTTTATAAAACCCTTTTTTATTTTATAAATAAATTTCCTTTTTATAAAATCCCTTTTCTTTACTACATAAAATCCATTAATTTCATGAATAATCCCTTTTATTTTCCAACCATTTCTTTTTTCTATTCTATTTATTTTCTAAATAAATCCTTTTATAATATCCTTTGATATTATAAATATTCTCTTTACAAAATCCTTTGATTTTATAAACATTTCATTTTCAATATACATTTTTAAAATTCTCTTTTATCATTCTGGTATTCCTTATGGTTTTTAACCTACCATATAACAATGATCGGTATCATTTCAAATACACAAAATCAGCAACAGATTTCATATCACATCATATAGCACAGTATATGAAAAACAGTAAAATAAATGTTGAGGAATCCCATCGGATTCCTCCAACCTGTTTCCCTGCATCACAGATGTTAAACAACATAATTAACATCGATTTCATTTCAATATGAAATTTCTTCTAAACAGAATCAATATTTGATTAACGATATATATAAATATCGTTATCTATAATTTTAATCAATACACAAACAATTCAACCAAACAGTTAACACACAGCAATCAGTCAACATTTATCAGTTCTAAATATACGTTATAAAAATAGAACTGTTCAGAGTTGGTGAGTTTTACTCACTTTGGTAGTTCATCGTTAAAGAACGATAAACTGTTGTTTGATTTGAATCAAACAATTTATTTCGCCATTAATTCAGACAAGCTCCAATCCACTCCCAGTTAGTCTCATTTGGTAGTCGTCGTCCATACGATCCCAACGCAACTTACGGTTCGTCAATCTGATATCGTATGATCAAGTTATACATTTTTAAAGTTTGAACTAATTTAATTTAAAATAAAACTAGTTAAAATGGTTTATGGGCTTTAACCTTTCATCCCCGGCCCAATACCACATACCCAAGCCCAGACCCGTAAACACTTCTTCCCCAAACCACTGTCGTGCTCCAGTTTTAACCAATGGCCAATTGTGATCTTTCAAACCGCTTCCTCTCCTTAAATACTCCACCGAATCCAGTGAAACCACCACCACTAGCCTCCTCTTCGACCCCCCTTTCCACGCATACCCACCATGTTCAGTTCGATCGCGAGAAATGGATCGCGTCGATGAGCTTCTCCGTCGGCTACAGGGATGACATCGACCTCTTTTGTAACCGAATACCCCAAATTGTTGCGCACAGATCCCATTTCCACTCCTTAATCCAAATATGAACTTAACTTCTCGAATCAAGGCCTCAATTCCCAAATATCTGCAACCCTAATCAACGCTGTATATTTCCAGCGTCCGAAACTTGGTGTCGCACCCTTCAACAGTGGTACAGAATCGAAGAGGAAGACTCCAGCAACACATATATGAATTCATATTGATTTATAGGATTGTATTTGGTTTTTCTTTGAATTTCTAAGTAACAAAAAAATGGGTTTCATGTAAAATGAATTCGGCGGCTTGAAATTTGATTATATAGCGGAAATCAATACTTATGTGGTTGAAACGATGCATTGGTGGCTTAGTTTAGGTTCACAATTACATAGATATTTTAGTTTTTATTTACATTTATATTTGTTTTTGCCTTCTTAAAATTCGTGTAGTCACACATGATACCCAAAAACCACGAAACTGGACATGCAGCTACAGTTCGACATTACGGTCCCAACGAAACTGGTTTCGTCGAATTCCGAGTTCATTTGCAAAACTGGCTATTTTTAAAGCTCTAAATACCCTTTTAAATATATAAATATATTTAAAAACAATTAAATTAAATATTTATAATTAAATATTATCGTATATATTCACCGTGGAATACAATACAGCTTCAGAATATTCCTATATGAATTTCTAACTTAATATTTCAAATCCCGATCAATCGATATTCAATTTATATTGAAAATCTATTTACAACGTAAATAAAGCGTTGCAAATTATAAAAGAATTCCATAGCAACTTTTCTAAAATTTGATTTGGACATAAATCAAAATCTACACGACGAAATCTTGATTTTTCTCTTCCATTAGAAAAATATACTTCACCAGCTCCTAACGTTTCTTGTTTCACAGAAATCCGATTTAAAACGGACACTGTATATTCAGTTGAAGTTCAAATCGCCAATTAACGAACTACTGCGCCATTTCAAGCTCGATTTTAATTATAATATAATTATACGTTCAAACTGTCGTTCAAATAATATATTCGTTATTATAATTCAACTCTAAACTGAATTATATACTTTGAATTGTCCAGTTCACACAATATTGTGAATTCCACTATTTCTGATTATTTCAGAAATTAAGTATCTTATTCTATTATTTATTTTAATTAAATATTCAATAAAATTTAATTAAACGACTACTTGAAATTCTAAATCACTATTTATATAATTAAATAAGTTAATTATATATCGTAGAAAATATGGGTCATTACACCACCTCTAAGCATGGATTGTGAAACCATTTCATGCGAATCACCATCATTTTATTGACAAGTTAGCCATAATTTAGCGCATGGATGAAGTAGCGAATTATTTACCATAATCGATTCTTCACATGCGATTATCGTCGGTACACACTAGACGTCACCTCATCTTTTTAACCACTTATCTTCCTCTATCAGCATAGCGTGCTCGATCTCAATCTATGATATGAGATCACTAGTTTCCTGACTTAAAAAGAAATAGTGCTGGTACGAGTCATAACAAATAGTATTCTATTTGTGCCCCTTTCCACATCTCGATCCACCGACCTAAAAAGAGTTCTATTTGTTAACCTAATTGATGATCTGAGTTTTATTGATTGACCCATCTCTCGATAGTAGTCTTATTTATTGATCCAATATATGATCTAAGTCTAATCTATTACTTTAGTCCATGAGTTGAGCCTTTATATGATATTCTACTTTCACCAAGATAAGTTTCTAGCATTCTATTAGGTTTTGTTCTTTTTTTTATGATTCATTTTATTATGATGTTCTAACTTCCTATAACAATTTTCAATATCATAATAGGTCTTTCCATATTTCTTTCTTTTAAATTAGAATGCATGACATAATTTACTTGCAAGTTCTCAAGCTTTGCCCGCTTCAGTCCAATTTATTTTTATTACATATCTATCTATTTTACAAAAAAAATCTATAAATTTAGCATTTCGCTATTTAATCTGTATTCGTGAAATTCACATTCTTTTCATGATTTTTCATGTCAATAAAAGGATTAAATTTACTTTTTAAAGCTAGTATTTACAGATTTATAAACCATTAAGAACAAATGTAAAAAAATATAGGAAACTGTAAATAACAGTAGAAATTGGAATAAGTGTAAAGAAAAGACTAAAAATATACTTACATAAATAATATAAAAACTATAAAACTACAACTATTTGAATCCTTATTATTTTATGGACCCAAATTCTAAAATAATAACTACCACTAATCTGTCATCCTTAACTATAGCCTCAGTCCTCATAAATCCCGCTTCTAGACTGTCTAATATTTAATTCTTAAAATATTTTCTAAAAAATATTTAGATTTTAGGTCTTGCCTTAGGCAAAAAGATATTAGAGGAAGAAGATTTGAGTGTGAGTGAATGGTTAGGCTTAGGGTCTTATTTATAGTTAAGTTAGGGAATCTTAAACTGTAACACCCCACGTCCATTAATGTCACTCACAAAGGGAATGCATTAACTTCTATGGAGCGTTTAAGTGTGTATAGAACAGAAACTTAACAACAAGACAGATATAAACAATACTTAAAAATTAAAAAATTTATTCATTGCAGTGGTAAACACATAGGTTTGATTACATCATCAAAAACCAAAGTCAAAGTACATAATATCCATCTTGACTAAATCATAGTACATAAATTTAAAGACATAACCCCAATACAAAATAGCCATAAATAAGATAGGCTGAACTTTTACTTCAGCGATCCAAGCAACTTCTAAAAGCAAGAGATACAATTGTCCAAAATCAAGCTCCACTGGTGCTAGTTCCACCCTGAGCACCTGGGAGGGGGGGGGGGGGAGGGAAGAAAAGAGGTGGAAACAAAGGGGGTTAGACATACAGTCTGGCGAGTGCGATAACTTTAACAATATAATTATCAAAATAACTAGGCTAAGGCATAAGTTGGAAAATAAGGAAATGACAGTGAACAATTGAGTATGGCAGAGCAAACTAAAAGAAATAAGATGAACAAAGATAACGTTAAAGGCGCACCTAGTCGCTATAAGATAATTACTACACTGCACCATACCAAACACCCTAAAAGTTGATCCCGCCTACAAGACTTAATAATGATAACGGTAGTTTCGTGCACCCCTAGTTGCCTTCATAGGTGTCGCCTGCCCCTATCTCCACTAGGTGTACCCACTACCCCCATTCGATCGGCTCCCTAACTCGTAGATACCCGTGCTGGCCCCACAGTGGGGTGTATCACTCCCCAAAGTGGCAACCCGATACCACCAACAATGCACGGCTTATACCTACACGATGCAACAACGTCTTACCTACCAGCCCAGGCCTACACATGCACATGAACCCGTTGGATTTGCGTTGCCACCGCTAACCCGTTTTGGCCTCTTACAGTCAAGCCCAGTACGCGTGTCCCGTCCTCAACTTGGGTCGAGCCCACAAAGATACTTATCAGTTACTTGTTGAAACGACCCCCCATTACTTGACACAAGCTATCTACCTAAGCTTGGTCCCCTCTAGTACATACCACTTAACCCTCTTCTTATTCATGTTCACTTACATGTTTCAATTTTTGGTTAAGTGTTTCTAATCGTATTTCAAATGCCACCTAAGGCACCCACTAAATTCCACATGCCACCCAAGGCACCCAATTAACTCCCTCATGTCCCACTACATGTTTATTTGGTTAAGTGTTTCTTAATTCGTTAACACCGTAACCTTGTAAAGACCTCCCACATTAGACTGGCATTTGTGGTAGCTGGATTTGCTGGGTGGGTCAGGGCAGTCTTATACCACAAAAGAGCCTAACCTCGTGTCTTTACAACTGTTATGCATTTAATTTATGCCTAAGATCTCCCACATCAGTCTGGCATTTGTGGCAGTTGGATTTGCCGGGCAGGTCCGGGCAGTCTTACACCACAAAAGAGCCTAACCTCGTGTCTTAGACGATTAATTACACATAATTAATTATCTCCCAATTTGAATTAATTTACCTATTCAAATTATCAATTAATTCCAAATTTAACTATGTCCATAATTGACTCAATTATGTCCATCTATTTATGGTATGCAAAATTATACAAATTATCATTATCAATTTATTTTATGCCATTTAAGGCATTTATGCCAATTCTCAATATTAAATCTTTTAATATTATCCCATTGCCCCACATTGTACTTTCGTTCGTTTAACGTAAAATATACGTTAGACTCGAATAGTCTAACTTATGGAATAAAGAGAAAATATCACAACATACATAGAAATAAAACTAGCACTAAACATAGGGGGTGAACTTGCATGTGTGAATGAGGTTCTTCATCTCAAAACTTGCATAGGCCAAAGTCACAAACTTGCATAAAACTACATATGTCATAGATCTAAATCTAAAGGTGTAAACTTGTTTAGGTAATAGTCACAAACTTGCATAAACCATGTATGTCATAGATCTAATCATAAGGTGTAAACTTGCATAGGCAATAACCAAACATATATATACATACTTGCATATGTGATTTATGCAACATAAACGATGGTGCAAACTTACATCTAAACATGTAAACTAGCATATAGAATTTTGTATACTAGCATATAACTCACACATGTCATAGCCTAACTTTAGATCCTATTTACACATAAAATAGAGGTCATGAAACATGTAAGGTTGTATATAATTTTCACTAACTTGCATATGATCCAAGCCTCAATTAACATCCTAACTTGCATACATACATATGATTTATCATATGAATTAGTTCCAACAACATAACCAAACTAGCATATGAAACATCATTATGAATTGATTATACATAAGCCAATCATAAAATTACAAATTAGATGATAACATTACAACTTTACAACATAGATGATAACATCATAGAATTCACAACATAGATAATAACATGCGGTCAATAATTCACAACATAGCCATATAATCCACATCATAGCTCAATCCAATTAAATTGTTAATTATGTTATTAAAGAAATCGGACTCACAACTCAAAGAAGGTCTTGAGTTCTTAAATCTGAGTTCTGAAATTGGTTTAGCTTTCCTTTGGAGAAGACAATTTGTTGTGGTTTATATTAGAATTGAATTTGATTAGCTTTTCTTCCTCTCTAAGTGGTGGCGGCTATTCTAGGTTGCAAGGTAACGGCATGGAGGCCATGATTCTAATTTTTATTTGATTTTTGGGTTTGAGTCTACATGTGTTTTTATAGAGTTTAGGATTAATTTAAGCCGTCCGATAAACCCAGAATTAACCCCAGCCATTCAGACCAGATCAGAAACCCTAATGACTCAG
>JASFAX010007116.1:0-27749 GCA_030737875.1 Allium sativum | reverse complement strand
GTTTACTTTCAGTTTATACATGTCATGTTAACTTTACTTGTTTCTATACTGAAAGTCACTAGGACTTACTAGTCTGTATGACTGACTCGTTTTGTTTCGCCTCTTTTTCTTCAGTTTCCCCCCTGGTTCTCAGGGAGGAAACACTACGACTTAGTTTGGACTTCTTTCTGCTTCAAGATCATCATATATGGCTTGGACCTTTCTTGGCTATGGCTGCTTTACTTTTTTACTTGGGGAATTATTTATGACCATGATTTTATGCTTCTTTACTATTGCAAGACAGATTTCGATGTAATGGATTTAATGGCATTTTGATGTAAAAGGGTTTAGACCTTTCTAGATTTTAAAGCAATAAAATTTGGTTCTTCTTCCGCTGTTTTATATGTTCTGTCTTGTAATATTTCTGTGTATGTTTACCTAGATAATGCTCCACCAAAGCTAGTGCATTCCCTATGTGAGTGACCCTAGCGGAGGTAGGGTGTTACATTTGGTATCAGAGCAGAAGGTTACCAGACTGGGCAAAAGCTTTTTAAAACCTTCTGAAATTATTTTCAAAACGTTTACAAAGAAGCATTTTTCTAAGAAAAGTTTTGTTTTACGGAAGGCATATTCCCCAAAGCCATATGCACTATCTTTTGATTCTCTCTTTGAATCTCTTCTTTCTTTCTTTTCACCATAGTCTTGTAGGCGTGTGTCGGAGGGCAAATGAGTGCCCAACCTCCATCAAGAGCCGCAGTAGTTCCATCTGCGACTAATCTTATTTCAAGCTTTGTAGGGTTGCCATGCGATGGAGGTAGCTTTCGAGAAACTTGTCAACAGGCTATACAAGGATAGTAAGAACGAGGATAAAAGAACACAAGCCTAAGGATAAGAAACTTGTTGATAGGGCTTAATCCACGAAGGAGGAAAAGGTGAAAGGGAAGAGGCCAAAGTGAAAGAATAATAAAACCCATGACAAGAGAGAATATCTTTAGTATGGTAAAAAGGGACATGTAATTAAGTATTATAGGACAAGGGGCAAAGAATAAGATCATCGAGAGGGTAATTGTATGCTCTCACTACTAGCGTACCTAAGAGAGGTGTTAACGTTTATGTTAAAGGCTTAGCTTTTCTTTTCTATCATCCTGTAAGAACTTTGCTTTTGTGCATCGCATCCTTTTAATTCTGCTTCGATAATTGAGTCTCTGCACCTTAGTACTAGTGTAGTAGAAGATCCCATTTTTGTCTCAAATCTGTTGGGGAATCGGCTCATTTATTCATGACTTGTTTGGATTTGAGAATGTCTATGCTAAGTGTTGAAGTTTAGAAGTAATGCTTATGTTTTTGGGCTATGGGTTGTTTCTAGGGATGAAGTGGTTATCCAGAAATGATACCATTCTCGAGTATGAAAAGAGGGTAGTTAGAATCTTGACTTGCCTCGGTAATACTCTCGAAGTCTAGTGTAATCCTTAGGGTTCTGCCATGCTTAGTTACCTTGAATCTCTTGATAAATTTATCAATCCGTTCGAGTAGTGTTCGCCACTAAGGCGGAAGGTTCATTTCGCTTATGCATGAGTTATAGAAAATCACCTTAGTAAGTACACTTAGCAACATGGTTGGCATTTGTTTATTTTCAAGAGATAATTCATTTATGTGGAATACCTTCTAGTAAGTGAATGAGATCCAAGATTCACTAGTGAATTTTGGGGAGCTTGCATAAAACCATGAGTACGCAGTTATGTTTGAATCGGGTATACTAGAAAGAGAATAAGCGAAAGTGGAACAAGAGGCGACAGTGGAATGAGTTCCAACTCATATTCTGGAAACAAGAATTAAGAAACTACGAAGTTGTGAATTTAAAGACGGTTAAAGCAGAATAGAGTTAAGCTCAAGGAAATGTGACTTAGAAGACTAAAGACTAGACACACGCATCATATCTCTTTTTAAGAGTATATCCTTGATCACTCTTTTCCTGTAGAGCTTACTTGCATGCTATCTTTTAAGCATATCCTCTCGATCTTATTCTCCATTCTATTTCTGTTGCAAACCCCATAGGGAGTATGACTCATCTGTTAGTAATACATGTTGGGGCTTGAGGGTGTCCGTTGGGTTGACTAAACTTTTTGGGCTTTATAGGATATGGGTTGGTTTTAGGAAGGGATTTCTTGTGACCTAAAAGGAGTTTATCATGCTTGGTTTCCTAGAATCAAATATATTGGTTTTGGGCTGGTGTTTAGGGTACAAAGTTTTTCTTTACTTGCTTCTATCATTCGTCTATACCTTTAGGTAGGAACTAATGGATGTAAACATGTATTTGAGACATGTTATGGTTGATGGTTGCAAGTGGTTGCTAGTTGTTTCTCATGGATGCATGAACACATATTATGCACTAGATCGGCTCAGTCACATCTCATATTGCATATGCATGAATGTTTATACTTGTACATGGATGGAATTTTGAATATGTTATCATGTGGATGTTGCATATAGATGGATGTTTGTGCACACATATAGTATTTATGTGACTAGGACTATTTGCATACATGTTGGATTCATGACACTAAACATATTTTGCATTAAGAAGATCAATCAGGCCTGATCATTTGCATTAGATAAGAGACATATACACATAATTTTTGCATATGTTCATATAGCATTAGAAATCTTTTAAGGACAATGGTTGCTTGTGGGTGATGGTTGAGTAGATGGATGATTGGATGGTAGGACATATTCTTCTTAACTTGAAGATTTCGGGGATGAAATCCTTTAAGGAGGGAAGAATGTAACAACCCGAATTTTTATAATGTGTTAAAACCATAAGTCAAGGTAGAATTAAATTTTGAAATAAGAATCAAGGGAAACGGGTCGCCATTGCGTTCGTCTCGAAATTCTTCTTGGAAACGAGTCCGAGTTTTCGAAAATCGGAGTTCGTATGACCAAGTTATGACCTCTAGAAGTTTCAGAAATTTTCAGAATCAAAGACAACTCGAAATTCGAATTTAAACCCCACAGCAGGCAGGACGGGAAAACTCCCGCCCATAGACCAGGTCGACCTGGGGGTCGACCATAGTGTCGACCTCCCAGGGACCAGGTCGACCATAGTGTCGACCTGGGGGTTGATCTGCCTCCCGAACCTATTTCCTGAACCAGATGCATTCTGATGTATTTAGACTTGTTTCGTGATCAGATTCGTCTGCCTAACCCTATATAAGCAGCCCCCTAGCCTCATTCTCTCTACACCATTTCATTTTGTCCTTATGCTACCTCTGTGAAAATCAAAATGATAATATTTAAATTAAAAGAGACAATTTCTTCTTCGTCAAGACAACATCTAGGAATTGCAAATTGAGGGTTTTCAACTAGAACAAGACTAAACAAATAGAGATTCAACAACTGCAATAACCGTTTCCAGAATCAAATATCTGCACTCTAATTCTCGATCCACGCTCTGTAAGTTCTAGTTACTTTGAGATTGAAACTTGTTAAATTCAATATGGACATGGAATAAAATGAAATTGGACCTAAGCTTGATTATCTATTTGGATCTGTTCTTGTCTCTTCTTGAATCTATGATTTTGGGTTATTTCTTATCGATTGAATCATGCCCATTCATGATGTTGGACATAGTTTATTATTCAAATGCTAGATTGTAAAATGAATTCTTGGATCTTGACTTGATGATAAGACTTTTTAATTCAGTTTTCACCCTATCCTCTCTTGAATCTTGAATTTGGAAATATTGCTATGAAATCAGTTTGGACTTATTCATGTTATCAATTGGAATTGGACCCATGTATGAAAATTGATTTATACCTATTCTTGGACGTTGACTTTTGGGAATACTACTATGAAAATTAACTTGGGCCTATTCATGTTGTAAATCAAATATTATCATGCATATGGCATTGAAACTATTGTTAATGGCCAAAGACTATGCCTATGCCTATAACTGAGAACATAAGACTATTGCCTATGACTATGACAAGGACAATTATGGCTAATCACCTATGACTCGTAACTATGAATTACTATCTATGATTATGAACAGAAGACTATTGTCTATGACCATGACCTTGAAACTATTATAGTTAATTGCCTATGACTATTTAGAGTAGTTGCCTAGAACTATTTTGGATAATTCATGACTATTGTGATTAATCGCTTATGATTCACTACGACTATGACTATTGTGGCCAATTGACTATTACAGTTAATTGTTCACAACACTATAGTTGAAAACCATGTTGTACACCAAGACCATTGATCCATTATCCTTGTATTTGGCTTGCTTTTGCATGCCTATTCTTTTATGTCAATTTTTATCATGACTATCACCTTATTATGCTAGATTTGAAAGCCTATTATTCTCTATATGCCAGTAATGTTGTAACCAATTATCCCAAGCTATATCATGCCAGATTTATCACCTTGTGCTCGTTCTTTTGCCTATCATAGTTGGGATGTTATTCCCTTTTATTTTGGACCTGGATCTACTTGTAATTTAGATCGATTTACGTTTTCTTGCGATGGGAATACGAATTGGGTAGGTTAGGCAAACATGAATTGGTTAGGAGTATGAATCATGAACTTGATAATGGGCATAAGTGGAAACCTGAAAACTTGATATGAAAACTTGACATGAAACTCGCTTAGAAACTTGACACAAACTTGACATGAAAATTGAACATGGACATGACACTTAGAATGAACTTGAAAATGGCCAACTCAAGGTTGGGTTGAGTTTGCAGTGTAATTCTGCCCGGAACCGCCCGGCAAATCCAGTTACTGCAAACAATAGGATCCAATGTGGGTAGTTGGTCATATCGCACTTGAAAACCCGAGGTCAGACTGAGTTGTGGTGTAATTCTGCCCGGAACCGCCTGGCATATCCAGTGACCACAACAACAGGTCTAATGTGAGAGGTTGGGGTGCATTAATGAATCAATGCCACATGATAAGGTTAAGTCATGAACCGCTTGAATATACTTAACCAATTTGACACGATGATTTGATAGGGTTGAGTCATGAACCGCTTGAATACACTTAACCAATTTGACACTATGATTTGATAGGGTTAAGTCATGAACCGCTTGATGATTTGATAGGGTAAGTCATGAAACGCTTGAATACACTTAACCAATTTGACACGATGATTTGATAGGGTTAAGTCATGAACCGCTTGAATACACTTAACCAATTTGACATGATGATTTGGTAGGGTTAAGTCATGAACCGCTTGAATACACTTAACCAATTTGACACGATGATTTGGTAGGGTTAAGTAATGAACCGCTTGAATATACTTAACCAATTTGACATGACACGTAGGCGGGTTAAGTCACGAACTTGAATGACAACACTTAAACAACTTGACATGCTAGACTGATGGGGTTAAGTCTCGAATTTAAATGACAACACTTAACCTACAGAAACCCTAGTTACGCGGTCCTTTTCAGCAATAACCCACTAGATGTATCAAGGTACCCTGGAACTAGGCAGGGTGGGGCACGATTATTGGGCTGATTATAAGCGATCAGAACGACGGCTGAGTAGGTGCGCAATTATAGGTTCAGGTGGACTATGGTTGTGCACGTAGTACGGAGTTGAAAAAGCAGGCATTGGGCACCAGTAGGTTTACACTGTGCGTGCTTGATTCGTGTCGGTGGTTGGCACCCTAGGGCTTGATACACCCTATGGTGGACCTAGCACAGGTGACTACATTTCGTGATTGGGTCATATGACACAGACACATGGACGAGCTAGGACTTGTAGGGAGCCGATCGATTAATAGATCGTTACGAGGAAAAAGGGTGTTGTTCGTTAGGTAGCATAATCCCTAGTGGTCCTAGGTGGCATAAACCCTAATCGAATCTAGAAAACGTTCAATAGGTATTATAATCCCTAGTGGTCCTAGGTGCCATAAATCCTAGTTGAACACGTGATAGTTCATGATAAGGAAACCTAGCCAGAACAAGGGTGGCAGTCCAAACGATTTCAAGAATGGTGGCACTACGCTGAAGTAGTATAGAAATACGTAATGAAACCCGTACAATATATGGCAAGGGACTATACATATACATGGAAAGGATGATACGGGTTGGGGTACTAGTACAGTTGGTGTAGAGAATGTTAAACATGCGATGTTATACGTAGTTTATCTGGTTTGCATAGTTTATCTTGTTACCGTAGTTTATCTTGTTACCATAGTTTATCTTGTTATCTTGGTTTAACTTGCCTATCTTGTCATCATCCTTATGTTTACTTTCAGTTTATACATGTCATGTTACCTTTACTTGTTTCTATACTGAAAGTCACAAGGACTTACCAGTCTGTATGACTGACCCGTTTTGTTTCGCCTCCTTTCTTCCGTTTACCCCTGGTTCTCAGGGTGGAAACACTATGACTTAGTTTGGACTTCTTTCTGCTTCAAGATCATCATATATGGCTTGGACCTTTCTTGGCTATGGCTGCTTTACTGTTTTACTTAGGGAATGATTTATGACCATGGTTTTATGCTTCTTTACTATTGCAAGACAGAATTCGATGTAATGGATTTAATGGCATTTAGATGTAAAAGGGTTTAGACCTTTCTAGATTTTAAAGCTATGAAATTTGGTTCTTCTTCCGCTGTTTTATATGTCCTGTCTTATAATATTTCTGTGAATGTTTACCTAGATAATGCTCCACTAAAGCTAGTGCATTCCCTCTATGAGTGACCCTAGCGGAGGTGGTTGTTACACCATTCGATGTAAAGATAGCCGGTCTTCGACCATCGCCTTCAATATCTTCAACTTTTAGTCGTCGAATCAATTATTCAGAATGGGTTAAACCCGGTCTTCCTGAATAACTCGCGTATCTTATAATCAAGTGCTATAAAAATACATCACACACCTCATTCCAATCCAGAATATTCTTTTATTCAAATATTCTTTACATTGGGAATTATTCCCATAAATCTTATCAAAGATTCAATTCATTTAAACCTCTCGTTTAAATCTTCACTTGGAAACCATTTCTGTTTAAATCTTCACTCGGAAACCATTTCAAAAGATTTTGTATTATCTTTTCACAATTTTAAACCAATTTAAGGTTTATCAAACTAGTCGGGATTATCGAGCCTTAGCGATGTAATCATTTATTTTTTTTTCCAATCCCAACCTATTTATCCCATAGAGCAAAACTGGTTGTACTCAATATCTAACACCCGCTGTATTATTGGTAAATTCAATTACCATTTCACGTTTCAAATCTAATTAAAGATTTAGTAATTGCATGGAGTAAAACTGGTGATACTCCATCTCGAACATTTCTCAAATTTGGCAAATTTAATTACCCCTTAACATTCCAATCTACTTAAAGATTTATTAAAACTCCATCTTAGTTTTAATTTTCAAAAATCATTATTTAATGATTAATCAACTTAGGAAATAAATCATGTCTTTAGTTGGGTTAAAGAACTAATGTTATTTAAAACATCGTTCACGATAAACCCAAAATCATCTTTCATTAAAATGGAATCTATACAGAAATCATAACGGTATATAATCGATATGAATTCCCATATCAGACTAATAATATAAATGGAATAATGGCAAAGCCATTTAAATTCCATATATAGTAATGGTCTTCCTTCACAGAAGCTCATCTCGATTATTACCAAATCGAATTCCATTCAACTCCAATTTAATATATTAAACTGGAAAACTTTACTTTGAAAATTTTCATTAATCTTAATTAAAAGATTAATAAATTCCAAATCATATCTTCATTGTTAATTGGGTTAAAGAACAAATGTTATTTAAAATACCGTTCGTGTTAAACCCAAATATTCAATTCTTTTATTCAATTCCAATTAAATATTAATTAATTGGTAAAATTTACTAAATCTTAATTAAAAGATTATTCTTTTCTCAATTAGGTTTAAGAACAGTGTTACTGAAGACACTATTCACGACAAAAACAAAATCAAATTTGATATCAAATACAAGGCTCTGAATAGAAATTAATATCGACTTATATTCAATATCAAATTCTGAAACCAACGGATATCATATTGGGAATAACGATATAAATACCTTCCAAATTACCATAACAATATCCATATAAATACAGAATCCAATATCAAAAATATCCGAAGATAATTTCCATTCAAACCATTCCAGTTTATTTGTTGGAAAATTCTGGTTATATTAAAACCCTTTACCAATCCAATTTATTTATTTGAAAACCATTGGATTTTTATTCTAGTTAATAACTAGTTCATTCAGATAAAAATATATTTTATCTTTTCAAAACTTGGAATTTTTAATCCAAAATCTTTCCATATCATTAATTATGATTTTAAGATAATTTTTCCATATTTTTAATTTTATTTAGGCCCTTATAGTCGGTTTCCAATATCGGCCACCGAACTACATTCACAGCGATCATTTCCAAAACTGATTTGGACATATCTTAAAATCTAACTGTTAAATTTCAAATCTCTTATTATCGTTCAAAAGATTTTTCAATATGAACCAAACAGTTCCACTTTTAGGATAATCCGACAATCGAATCTCCCGTAACATAAATTTGAAGTCAATGGTTGAAATTCGCGAACGGTCGCTGCGTGGCGCATTCTATTCAAACCATTTATGTATATATATATATAATATATAATATATATTTGGTTAATTTCCATTCAAAGCATATTTTAATAAATTCGTTTTAAAAACGATTCCAACTTACATCTCAATTTTAAATCAAAATTGAATATTCTTTATCATTATAAAATTTAAAATGATAATATTTTCAAAATATATAATTTTGAAATCCGTTTCCCTTTCGTATCCATTTATAAAATGAACAAAATCGATTCAAAACCCGTTCGAGTTATAATGGCGTTTAACTACTTAACTTGGCTTCACATTTCAATATTTTTGTGCCCATCCAAAATCAAACATCAAAATCATAATTTATTTCTTTACTGAATATTATTTTATAATGTTCGTTATTTCCGAATTGGAAAGTGACTCAATCAATTACCATATAATTTTGATTATATGGATTTCATACATCGCATGTATTCAAAAATAGTGATGAACAACTTATTAAACACTCAATTCACACCCAGAGTGCAATTTACAACTGTATAATCATTAAATAATTAAATAACGTTTATCACAGTCTGTTAATTAATCGGTTGACTAACAATTTAATTCAAGGGAGATGTGAATAAATTATCATCCGCAGACCCGTGTGGGGTTTTCAACCATCAACAAATAATTGGGCGATGTGTAAAATTATCGTTCCAATACCCGTGTGGGGTTTACATCACAGTCCATGTGAATTTATTTATTATTTATAAATATTTATAATCATAGTTTAATAATGATAACATTAAACAGTAAACAATCATCAAGCATAAAGTGTATCCACATTGTTTGAAATACGAGTGTCGTATATTCAAACAACACTTCTTGTGCAAAAGGGTCGTGAATAGTTCATGTGCTGAACTCAAGCAATGTCACATACAACATATAAAAATCAACAATGACAAGATATATATTTTTTCAATTATAGAATAAATAAATAACTGTACAAATATCTTAGTAAGAGAATTCTCACATTCGTTTCCACTCCACCATTCCTTAATCGAGGATTGTTTTTAACAAAATTAAACAGGCATTTAACTTTGTCAAAAATTCCAACTGCCTTCATTTCTGTTTTGGTCAGTTCCATGTTGTAGAGTTTTTTGATACGAGCGCAATGCAATTTGAATCGTTCGATTTCGTCTCTGTTCGAACAAGTTATGACAGGTTAAAATTTAATAACATAATTAATATAATTAATTTTATAATTAACTAAATTATCTTTATACACCTTTCTTCCTCAGGCCGATTAATGATCAAAACCGCTCCCTTCGTCTCTCTCATCGTCGCGCCTCCTTTGAGCACGGCCACCCTGATCTGACACTACCGCTGCAAAGCCCATCACGCCACCACCTACCACCAGCCAAGGCGCCGAACTTGGCGGTCCATTATGCCCCGAAATCCACTCCAAAATCTTCTACTTCATGCTTGATTTTGAAGGCGGCGGCTGCTTAGGTGATTAGGGTTTTAATGGGAAAAAGGGGCTATATATAAACTATTTTTATTATAATTAATTCTATTAATTCCTTTGCTATGAAATTTCGCGTACGAACTCCAAATCAATCCCAATGACTAACGTCCCTAGCTAAATACCCCTATTCCGAACACAATGGAATATGTTTCGTAAGCCAATTCGACTGTTTTGATCAGTTTTCATGAAAATTAAAATATAAATTAATATAATGGTCAATATTGAATTCCAGCGTACATTTTAATTTACCGGAGCCACATACTGACTCCAAAAATTATGGAAATTGAATTCTAGCTATGCTTTGATGATATGGTCCTGACAAAAATGGTTTCGTCGAATTTGGAGACCGTTTGAAAAATGGCCTTTTTATTGGTCAATTAAATTTAAACTGAAATTGAAAACACGTTTAAATTTACTGCACTCATGTATTAATTCCAAAAATTGTGAAATTTGAAACCTAATAATAACTTGACGTTCGGGATCCAAAAAAGTTGTTTCGTCAAAAATGGAGGTCGTTTGCAGAATGACTATTTTTAAGGGCTTTATATATAATAAAATATATATAAATTCCATAGCGACTATTTTAAGTTTTAAACTAGACATAACTTATCACTTATAAAGTGAAATCTCAATTTCTTATATTCGTTAGAAAGATATAGTTAAACAGATTCTAACATTTCTGGTTTTACTGAAATCCGATTTATTTCGAATTATGTACATTCATTTGAAATTAGAAATCGAATTTTCAAACTACCGCCCCATTTCAGGCTCGTTTTATAATTAAAATAAATTTATACGTTCTTACTTCGATTTAAATAAAATTTTAAATCGTTATTATTTAAAATAAATCATTTTAAATATTCAAAACCCATTAAAATAGCTAAAGTAAAATTTTTAAATTGGTTCAGAAATTTCGTGTTGTTACACAACATCTTCAATTTCTCCATTTCGTCGCACCATTATTCGAAACGGTTTACAGAAAAAAATATAATCTTGGAATTTCCGAATAATGATCATTATTCAAAATCATATGGAATATAAAGGATTCACCAAGTCTCTTTCCACTTTAGTTGGTTTCTTAAAACCATTCATTAATCTCATAAAATCCTTCATTCATTAATTCCAAAATTTGAAATTCATAAAACTCAGTTCCTTTAAATCTTTAGCACCGATTCATTAAATCTTAACAAAGATTTATTCTCATCTGAACTTGGAAAAAACTTCACTAAATCTTAATTAAAATATTTGTTATTACCTTTTATTCCAAATCATATCTTAGTCACAATTGCAAGAAGTTGTTCACAACAAACCCAAAATCCAATTGATATCAAACATAAGGTTTAAATAGAAATAATATCGACTTATATTGAACACCAATTCATGAAATCAACGAATACAATAAGTGGAATAACAATATAAATATCTTCCAAATTCCTTAAAATAGTAAACATCTACACAACGGTAATCAATACCAAGTATTTGTAGATCACCTCTATTCAAATCTGATTAGTTAAATCCGAAAAAATTCCATCTTACTCAAAATATTTATCAAATATGTCTTTCAAAACAGTGTTATATTTGATAACAAATTAACTTAACTTGTCGTGTATGGATGATGTTATTCAAGACATCGTCCACAACAACCTAAGAACAATTCATATTAGTTCATATCCCATATCAACGTCGCATATTCAACAAATACTATAAGCAGGATAATGGTGTATTCACCTTTCAAATTCCAAGAATAGTATGAGTCTCACTACGGAATTAACACCAAACATTTGATGATTAATTCCAATCAAATCCAATAAGTTAAGAATTTAAAACTTCGGTTCATTTAACTTAAATTTCCAAAATGTCCATTTTTAATATATTTGGTAAATTAGGCCAAAAAATCAAAATACATTTCAAAACTTCATATTTCTTGTCCAAATCACTTTAAATTCATTTACTATGATTTACCATAATTTTTTCCACATTTCTAATAATTTTTATAAGGCCGTTACGATCGATTTCCAATTATGGTCACCGAACTGCTTTTACAACAACCTTTTCGCAAATAGTTTTAAACATAACTTGAAATCTATAAGTTGAAACTTAAAATTTCTTTTTTTTCATTAGAAAGCTATTATAAATAGAAAAAAAAAACGTTATTCGTTTTGAGGAATTCCAATATAAATTTCAATAGTTATAATCGTTAGAATTTTATGGTCCTATTCGTGAACAATCGCTGCACGACAAGTCCTATTCAAACTAGAATTAATTATGAATCAAAATTAATTCGTTTTACTACAAAATGAGTTTAAAATAAAATCAACTCTTATTTTAAAACAAAATTTCCAACATTTAACCTTTTAAATAATTATTCATTTAAGGTGAATATTATAATATTATTTCGCTAATATTATATTTTTCTTAAAAATTCACTTCTTATAATTTTATAACTTCATAAAATGTTTATAAACTCATTTCAAAACAATGAATCTATGTTTAACTTCAAAATCCAATCATAAATAAAAGTTAAACATTTAAATATTATAATACTAATATAATATTATTATTTTTCAAAATTTAATCTTTGGAAACCAAACTTCGTAGAAATCAATTTGAACATTATATAAAATGTTTAGAATAATTAATTTGAGTTAAAAACATCGTTTATATATAATTCAAATTCAATTTTGAAATTACTATTCAGAATCGGTTCCAAATTAGAATAGGTCACTTCCAATTCATAACACTTTCAAATTGGTTTCAATCTTTTCAAAAGTTGTTCATAAACACTTTGATTTCATTTCCAAATCACTTCGGATATAAAAATCCAAATTCTATTTTCATTTCTTATTTCACTTGAATGAATAAACTATTCATTTAAAAATTCCTAGTGGAACGAGACTCAATCAATATAATTCCCAAATAATCCCAAATTCGTGATGTAAAATATTATGTCAAATAAACATAAACACATCAACATCAATAATCATCCTCAATCAAACAAAAGTTATAATATAAGTGCTATAGTCGTTAACACTTATACGTACATAAATACTAATAATAACTGAATAAACATCCATCAATCACGAAGCAATTATAGCAACCACAAATAATCGATATATATATATATATATATATATATATATATATATAATCATATCACGATTATAATAGATATTCAAGTTAAATTAAGGAGTTCTCTCATTGATTTTTGATCGTTGCAATAACGATCACTTTTGAATTAAATTAAACGTGGGTTTAATTTAACCCAAAATTCTAACTCGCTCCCATCTTCTCCAAATCAGTTTGTACACATAGCCTGCGTCCATACGATCCCAACAGATCTTTTATCGTTAGATTCTGAGTTCATATGAATAATATATACATGTTTATATTTGATCAAATTAAACACGTCATTAAGAATTTAGTTATAATTGAATTACCATTCTAAATCATCTTCCCTAATACGCTCAAATTCATTCACCGTCCAACATCAGTTGCTACCGCCTCCAGAGACCACTGTGCACCGGCTTGGCCACCGCGTTGTCACCTCTGCCTCCACCGCGCCTACACCATCAGCCACACCACCGACACCGTTAATTTTTAGTTCGACTGGAATCTGTTCGAGCACCACATTCTCCGTCCACCCACCGCTTGGACACTCGCCACCACCCATGTTGATACCGCCTCCCCTTCCTCTTCCATCATCCTTCAGGCACCCAACCCCCTCGACAAATCTAGACGTCGGAAAACCCACAAAAATCATCGATGCTCACGAAAATCGTCCACCTTCGTTCATGTCGACGTTACGGCCACCACAACCACTATAAGACAACCACCCAACCACAAACTTGTAGTCCCCTTTCCCCTCTCAAACTTCCTAATTGACACCATCACCTAACTCCTCCTCATTCACACGCAAAACAAGTAAATCCGAAACTGTCCAATTCACCGTCGTGGTGAGGTTTCGAAGACCTCGAGTGTCTGTTAGGCACCGAATTTTACTAGTAGGCAGCCCTCAACATGATCTACTAGTTTCATGTTGATAACTTTCACCAATTCTTAAAGGTTTATGAAATATAAATTATTATTTGAATTTGGACTTATTTGCAAAAATAAGAAAGAGAGAAGAGGGTGGCTGCAAAAACTAAAGAAGAAGGAAGAAGTGGAAAGTGAATGAATTAGGTTTAGTTGAAGATATTTTATTTTTTATTGATTTATATTTACACGTAACTTACGCACGAAGTATTAAGCTTAAACGACCACATACGATCTTCGATCGTGGTGAAAATTAATATTCAACTATGATTTGTCATTATGGTCGTAATGAAACTTGTTTCATTGAAATCCGATTTTGTTTTCCCAAATAGCATTAGTTTGAGCTTAAATTATCAATTTATAATACATACGTATTTACATCGAACGTTTATATCTTGCATAACCACGTACAAATCTAATTGACCCGAAATTTGGAATCTTACAATAATTTAACGTTCCTGTTCCGATAAAATTAATTTTATCGAAATCACAGATTATTTGCAAATGGCTATTTTTCCATATTTGATTAAATAAATGAAATAAAATTTGAATAAAAAAACATTTCAATTTAGTAACAATAAGTTAATATTATCACAAATATTCAAATATAATATCATATAGCTCCATATTAAACATACTTAGTCTTATAACTCAATACTTCAAAATTTGAGTTAAATCGATATTCAATTTTTAATAAAATCCTTTTATTTCATTTAATAAATCGTTATGGTTTATAAACGATTCCATAGCGACTTTCTGAAAATTTGATTTGGACATAGCTCACAATCTATAAGATGAAATCTCGATTTTTCTTTTTCGTTAGAAAACTATAGTTCAATAGATTCGAACGTTTTCTGTTTCAACAAATTCTGACTTATATTGGATCATGTATATTCAATTGAAGTTCGAAATGTAATATAACGAACTACCGCACTGTTGTGTGCTCGTTTTTAATTATATTATAAATTATATGCCCAAACTCGTTTTTCAATTCGCGTTGTATAAACTTAAAATCGTTAATTCTTAAAATAGTTTGTTTTAAATATTTAAATCAATTAAATTTTCTTGCTTAAAAATTAGGATCGTTGCACGTAATGTACAATATTTCTCTATAACATCCCGAGATTTTGCGATAATCTGTATTATTAAATTTAATGTTGATTTTGGATAACGATGGAATGCAAAGTTAATGAAAATTATTAAGTGAATTTAATTGATATAAACTTGAATAAGCTTATTAAATGGTGAATTCAATAGTTTATTAATATAATAACTTGTATATGATTGTAGATATAAGATTTGGTTATTAATTGAAACAAAAGAAATTAAACCAAATGTTAGAAATAAATAGCAAGATTTCACGTGATCATAATGAAATGTATTAAGTAAGGATAATTAACAGGTATGTGAATGCATTTGTTTATTTGTTTACAAAGCTTATAATATTTTAATTAGAATTTGTAACTAGTCATAGATTGCAAAACCCAATATTAATGCATTGAAATAAGGTGGAAACAAATGGCAATAAAGATAATTGAATGGTGTAATTAATGGAAATTAAGAATGGTAATTGAAGGAATAAACTGAATGTTTAACTAATTGTTAAAAATAATGATTACAATATATTAATATATTAATATGTGATACCATTTGCTTTTGTTATAAACAATAAATATACAAACACATTTGAATTGATAATTTATAACAATTCTTAAATTTTAGATTTATTATTTAACACATTGATGATAGAATGCAAGTAAATGGCAACTAATGCACACAATTAGTGTAGTTAAGGTAAATAAAAATTTGTAATAGTAGAAGACTGACATAATAGATTTTAAAACAAGCGTTAGGTAATAGGGGTGAGCATTTGGTTGGTTTGGTTTATCCGATGATGAAAATTGTCAAACCAAACTAAAACCGATAAAAATAAAAACCAAACCAAACCGACCAAATTAAGATTGGTTGGTTCGGTTGGTTATCCGATTTAATAGAACTTAAACTATTTTAGACTTTATACTCGTAATATTAACTATAATTTGAAATTAATTATAAATATATGATTGAAGTATTATTATTTATGATTTTTATGCTTCTTAAAAGTAACTATGTTACATATGTGATGATTAAAATTAATTTAGATAACTAAATTAACCTAAAATATTTACTATAATATCGATAATTTTGAAAATGTAATAAAAGTTCGGTCAATTCGGTTAAACCGATCACCAACTAAATATTTTTCCAAACCGATTACAAACCGTTCTAATTTCAAAACCAAACCAAACCGACCAAATTCAATTGGTTTGTTGGTTTATTTGGTTTAACCAAATAATGCTCACCCTTATTAGGTAAGACCAAAATGTAACAATTTATGGAATAATAAAATAAATATCGAATATGAGACTTAGTCAAATTTAAGTTATAACAAATAAATTGATTCCAATTAATTGTAATTAAGTATTTTGTTGTTGTACATTAAACGATTAATGGAAGTTACCAACATAATAGGATATAAACAAAATATCAACTATATTCTTAAATTAAAGATTTGTTGAATAAATAGAATTGAAATTAAATCAAATCATCTTATTGGGATTAAATATATACCGAATTTATAAGACTTAAATTAAGTTGATTATTTTAAAATTTAATGTTCAAACAGAAATTGGAAAAATAAATGAATTTAAGATTTTAATGTACGTAATTCATTCCAATAACTAAATGTATATCCTATATTGGATAAGGATGTAGTTAGCATTGTTGGAATTGAATTAAAGAAGAATAAGAATAGATCCAATGCTCTATTTATGTAATTAACCATTGAAATTCCTTTCTTATAAATAATCTTCAAGTAGTAGTCTAATTTTCTCATTTCTTTATATTCCTACTACTCAAACACGTTGTCACCTCTTGTATGATTCCTCTACTCACGTTCATAGTTAAAGAGAAAAGAAATGAAAAAAAGAATCACATATGAAAGCATGTTTGGTTATCATAAGACAAAACTCGCTCATTTGGTGCGCGCTTGCATTGTGTGATGTGAGACATGCCTATGATAGATTCATTTTTCCAAAATCATTTGCGAATTTTCCATAATACTTCTTTAGATTACTGCACCCATAACACTCATGTTATTTAGTATTTTAATCTGACTAAATGTGAATGATTTAGTTCTGATTCGAGTGCCTGTTGTGTTTTCTTTTTATGCAATACGCTCGGGTCAGATGAAGTTGCAGTTAGCGAAGATTACCTTGCTTTGGAAAATGAAGACGAAGATTTGGTATACATCTATTATATATATGATTTTTCCACTGCACTTTGTTTCCGCTGCCTTGTTGTAAATATCTATGTAAGTGTAACTATGATGATCATTGTATATTATAGTCAAATATATATTTTTCAACTGTTTTTGAACTATTACTTATTTATTGTATTTTGTCTTTCCACTGCGATATTCTATATTTATTTTCTTCTTTTTCTTATATAAATTCCAATAACTATCTGTATTTTTGAGTTGCTTATGTCGACATTGAGGATCATTGCCGATTTGAACGGTCAAAAATCACGGATGTTACATCCTCATTCTCGAGATATAGTAAGTCAACCAAAATCGAATAATGAGGTTTTTAATTTCTGTAACGACCTGCCTTTTGGACCGCCTCAAGCCGGTAGTTAAACAAACTTAAACTGCTCGAAAGGATAGATTGTTATTTAGCTTAGGCGTTTAACAGAATCAAACATAGAAACCACAAAAATAAAAACTACAATATCTCACCATGGAATAATTTTACACAAAATCTCAGAGTTTGTAAAAAAAAAGTATACAATGGAAGTACATAAATTTTAAACAAAATAAAATTTGCAGCAAATTTGTCAAATCTGTGTGCGCGCACATGCGTCTTCACGTGCCTCTCTTCTTTATGAGCTGAAATCTATAATATGCAACACTTGTATCTGACCCGAGCGTTCCATGCAAAACACAAAACACTCTAGTCAGGACTAAAATTCTCGCATTAGTCAAATGAAATCAAATGAAATATACAAATGGTTATAATTTCAAAGCTTATTCTGGTTTATATAAAGGTCTCACCATTTTCCAAAATTCATTTAAGTGCATTACAAAAGATATCAATTTGTGATTGATCCAATGTTTCAAAATTTCCAATGATTAAACTTCTATTCACATTCAAGTTATTAAATCATTGATTTTAATAAACATACTTCATACCCATTCTTCCATAGTCTATATCATTTCAAGGGATAATCCTTTAAAATCTGACAATTTATTGAAATCTAAAATATCAAATTTAGTTAATATTGAAACCATTTTCCTTACCATATTTCTCCTTTTTTTTAGTATTTTAAATATTCAATCATTCAGATTTTCCATATGGAAAATATCAACAAAAGTCACAAAATATCAAAACATTCAACAATACATTCAATATCGTATATCAAATAGAGTGTCCAAAGGTCGAAAACCAAATCTATTGTCAAGTAATCGATAACCACTATAGTGGTAAACATAAGGGATAACATAAATATCAACTCACTAACCTTTTAACGAAATAAATAATATTTACCATCTCAATATCAGTCAACATCTAAATCGGTACACCATATTTATCTCACAATCAATCAATAGCCAACAAATATCAGATTATTTAAATGATTATAACAGGAAATTCGAGTACTAATATAAAATTTAAAAATCCAAGTTACATGTCCAAATTTTGACAATCAATAAATATCCATTTCAATTATCAGATTTAATGTCAATTTAACAAATCAGTTAAGCATCGGTTTTTTTTATTAAATGACTTTTGAGCGGTAGGAAGAAAATAAAGTGGGAAATGAATAGTATTTTATTTTCAAACGCTTTAAAGTGGATTGACAATGTTGAACATGTAGAAATATCGAAATGTACCTGGGGAAAGAATAAGTAAACAATTAATGAAATAATAAAAGAGAAAGGGTGCATTGCATGGATACGCATGCATTAAGATGGGAATAATCATACTCTTCTTTTTTGTTTTTGTTTTTGTTTTGTTTTTTTTATTATACAGAAACGCGACTTGCATTGGTTTTGGACAAGGACCGATGCATGCATTATAAATGATACAATAAATGGTATATGTCTATATGCTTCCCACAAAACAAATGAAGAGATCATTTTTCTTTCTCTTTGTAAACGCAGCATAGTAATTCGCTCATTAATTCAAATTAAATGTGAGCATTAATTTGCACCATGCATATATATAACACGTTTTGATTTTCTTCATAACAGACACAAAATATACAAATTTAGAAATGAATGAACGTATTGATATGTATAGAAGAAAATGTGGCTAGAATAATGAGGCATTTGAAATTAGTGCACGTGCATGAAAATAGAATGTATGGAGAGAAATTAGTAAAGTGGAGGAAATAAATAAATGCATTATAAATGAAGAAATAAAGTGGAGAGAGATGAGGCAGTGAATTTGGGGAATGTGGAAAAAGAACGGGAAACAATAAATATGTTTTATGTTTTCTTTTATTATAAATGAATGCATAATACATGGAAAAGTTAAACAATAAATATGTTTTGTTTGATTCTTTTTTATTATTATTATAAATGTTAACATAAATTTCATTAACTGCGATAGTTAGAACATACATTATATACCTTTAACACTCGGTGTCTTACAATTCTTCCTATATAAAATTAATTTGTTTAATAATTCAAAGTTAGCTAGTCCAAATGTATAAACATAAACATAGTATAAACATAAACATAAACATAAACAATGTATTAACTGCGATAGTTAGCTAGTCCAAGGGTTCAACTACTTTTTTTTCCAGCAATAGTTCAAAGTTAGCTAGTCCAAATGTATAAACATAAACAAATTAATAATTTCCATTATTATCAATCACAATTTAACAAATTATAAATTGTTTTTTATCACAAATAAAATTTTAAATCGTAATTAATAACATTATAAATCTTATTTAAAAACCATTCCAAATTCAAACATTAAATTAAATTTAAAACTTTAAATGGTCGTAATTTTAAGGGATGTTATAGTCTCCCCTACTCAGAACTTTTCATCTTCGAAAAGGAATGAAATAAGGAACTAGTAATTAAACGATACTCCATTCATATGCATATCATTTTCGATTGCTTGTTCAAATAAAAAAAAAATCTTTCAATTAGTATTGGTTACCCGATCCCTCAAGTGCGGACTTTTGATTTGACTTCTTGATTAGAAACTTCCATTCTTCTTGCATAGCAATAAACTATGATAGAGAACTTCAGATTCTTATAAAACCTCAAATCAGTGTTTATCGTCGAGAATCGAGCGAAGAATTCTATTTGAAATCAAAATCTTGTATTCAAAACAAAATCAAAACTGTTATGCGAATAGAACGGTTTTCGGATATTGACACATTATAGTTCATTGTTTTTTTTAGTTAGGCCAATGTATCTAATTCAAGTGTCTACAATTTATATACAATTTTAAAGTTTATAAGAATTTTTTTTTGAAGAAAATTCTTTTATATATAAAAATACCTTATATCAAAAATAGTTTTTGATAACTCGATATTTCCACAAGTTTATCATCATTCTTCAAGAATCTGGTAATGCGTTGGTCAAGTGCAAAATTAGAAATCTCGAAGTACTAAGCAAACCCGTTTCCACATCTAGTGAAAATACTTTAAAAAAAACTTTAAAATAGATAAAATAAGTACCATCCAATAAACCAACCGTTGAAACTTATTCATGAATCGAATATACACAATTGTTACGCCTGGATCCCCTAGGAAGCATCCGTACCCATAGGAAATCTGTTCCCTACGAATTTCATCACGAACAATCAACGAGATGAATCAATAGAAATAGAATAGAATAACCTGAGATCATCATGAAACGAATCCCCTAAGGTCGCTCTATCACCAGGTCGAGAGGACAAAGTGCCACGACCATAGGTGGCTAGGCAATCATTGCCTTACGTATTTCGCCACAACACCTCAAAACAATCGCATGCATCGTAGTTTACATCTTGGTACATAATGGTTACGCCTGCATCCCCCAGGAAGCATCCGTACCCATAAGCTTTCCAGCCCTGTGGATTTCACCATCGTAAAATGACCATAGATCGCAGCAGACACAATGGTTACGCCTGGTTCCCCTAGGAAGCATCCGTCGCCCTACGTGGGCCTGCAAATTTCGCTATGCAGCCGAGTTCAAAGGAAACACTCATGAGTATTACGTTTGAACAACTACAATCAAGGAAATATCAACAAGAGTTCCTAGCGAGTAGGACCTCGATTTTCAATGGAAGATACTTCCTGTATCTTTGGTTTGAAATCATATAATACTATACATAATATTCATTCCACTTCGCGTATATAGGGCATATATAAAATTTCATTTATATAAGATTTCTTAAATCATATTTTAACATGTCATTTTTGTACAAATTCCATTATATACAAGATATCATTTCATATCAATTACCTTCCAAATCAATAATTTTGAATTCAGTGCATTCTTATATTAAATTTTCACATATATAAGTTCCGAAAACTTCCGTATCAAGTGTCCAAAAAATCGAAGATTCTCGAAATTCCATTTCAATATTCCGAATCGATTCAGATATTTGATATCATTTCAATTTCAGATTTACAAATCAGTTAAAACTTCAAATTGAATTTATATTGCATGTTATGAATATTATTATTCAACTGAATCTTTACATTCAATCATTTTGGACTTAAATTGCTCAGATTGAAAATATACAGTCTTATCTCTAAAATAGTTAAGCTAAATTTAAAATAGTTTAAGTAAGATAAAAACTTGATATAAAATAGGTTTGAATAGAGTAAACAAGTTTTTTTATATATAAAGTAGTTTCAATAGGTTTAGATAGAATAAACATGTTTTAGTATAAAATAGTTTAAATAAACTAAATAGGTTTGCTATAGAATAGTTGGATAAGATAGCTAAGTTTATATTCAAAGTAGTTTAAATGAAGTAAACAAATTAATTTTATAGTTTTGGAAAGCAAAATACTAACTTTAAGAGATATCCAATCCGAATCAATTTATATGAAATCCCAATGATAATACAGCTTTGATTCCATAATGTGATTTCAATAAGCATTACTCAAATCGAACATTATTCATAAAAGATAAACTTTTTCAAAAGCTTTTGAAATAAGCTTGTAATTCATACATATAAATTTGTACAAATAACCTTCTCAAAATATTTCTTGATCAAATTTTTCTATCACATTTCATATATGTTGGATTCAATATATTTCAAAACAATTAAGAAATCTATTTCTATCCATTTTAATTATCCCTTACATCTCATTTTCAATACTTCCATTAACATAGTACAAAAGCAATACTTCGAAAATTCAATTGTCAATTGTTGTCATAATTCAATGTTCAAATATTTGTTTCAAATACAAAACTATGTCAGTAATCAAACTTTATTTTAGACTTTTTACAATGCACGATAAAGAAAAGGGTATAAGGACATGAGTTATGTATTAATGAAAGCTCAAACATGAATAAAACAAGGGTGGGAAGGTCAAACAACAACTACTGAAGCAAGGTGAATGAATCAAAATTGAACGAAGGAACTATCTATTCTCAGGGCCAAGGGGGTAAACGATGCAACTATGAAATTTCTTTAATTAATTCACTTTAGTTAAAAATTCAAAATATTTACATTTGTCATTGTAAAATTTAAAGCTCGTTTCCTTTTTCTTCAATTTTATTCAAGTTACCTTCTTTTTAATTTTTCAGTTAAATTCTAACATTCACTTGTCGTTCTAGATTTTTAAGGTTCACAAATTTTTTTCAATGTCATCATTCACTATTCACCTTACAATTTAATTTTAAAACATTCATTTGTAAAATCTACTTATATTTCACAATAACGTAACTTTATTTAAATTTTGATCATTTACCCAAGTTCACATTAATTTTATAAAAGCATTTTCATTAAAATTTATCCAAATCATTTTCAAATGTTTATCAAAATAATTAGTCTAAGTATTTCTCGATGTTTTAGTCAAAATCAAATAGTTAATCCCACTTTCAAAACTCGAAAATATATACTAGTGATGTCACGACAATCACCAGAATTATCTCCAAGCGACTAGAGTGTGATTCCATATCTATCTAGTATAGACAAGACTTTGTATATACGTTAGTTAGGCTTATATTCAAAATGTTACATATTCAATAGTCCAACCTTGACGTCGAATAAATACTCAAAATTCTTTTTATAAGAATACACCATCTCCAAATGTATAAGACAAAACGATATATTTCAAAATAATTTATCAATTTCAAAATAAATTTGTTTCAAAATTTATTAATTTCAAAATGCTTCCGCTGCACTACTCTTACAAAATATTAGTTTCATAACCATTTATATTTCAAATTACACACTCTCTAGTGTAATTTCCAGCGAATGATTCTTATTAAAGTCCATAAGCTAAGCTTTGTGTAAACCAAAGCTCTAATACCAACTATAACGACATGGCTTTACGACCACTTCAAGTCGGTAGTTAAACCAACATAAACTGCTCGAAACGACAGATTGTAATTTAGCTTATGCATTTAGCAGAATCAAACATAGAAATCACAAAAACAAAAAATGCAATATCTCACAGCGGAATAGTTTTACACAAAATCTCAGAGTTTGTACAGAAAACTTTACACAGCGGAAGTACATAAATTTGCAACAAATTTGTCAAATCTGTGCGCGCGCATGTGTCTTCACATGCATCTTTTCTTTGTGAGATGAAATCTATAATCTGCAAAACTCGTATCTGACCCGAGTGTTCCATGCAAAACACAAAACACTCAAGTCAGGACTAAAATTCTTATATTAGTCAAATCAAATCAATTATACAAATGATCATAATTTCAAATCTTATTCCGATTTATATAAAGGTCTCACCATTTTCAAAAATTCATTTAAGTGTCTTACAAAAGATATCAATTTTTGATTGATCCATTGTTTCAAAATTTCCAACTATTAAACTTCTATTCACGTTCAAGTTATTAAATCAGTGATTTTAATAAACATACTTCATACCCATTCTTCCATAGTCTATATCGCTTCAAGGGATAATCCTTTAAAATCCGACAACTTATTCAAATCTAAAATATTCAATTTAATCAATAATGAAATTTCATCCATTTTCCTTGCCATATTACTCCTTCTTTTTAGTATTATAAAAATTCAATCATTAAGATTTTCCAAATGGAAAGGTTCAACAAAAATCACAAAATATCAAACATTCAACAACACATTCAATATCATATATCAAATAGAGTGTCCAAAGGTCAAAAACCAAATCTAAAGTCAAGTAATCGATCACCACATAGTGGTAAACATAAGGGATAACATAAATATCAACTCATTAACCTTTTAACAAAATAAATAATATTTACCATCTCAATATCAGTCAACATCTAAATCGGTACCCCATCCGTATCTCATAATCAATCAATAGCCAACAAATATCGGATTATTTAAATGATTGTAATAGGAAATTCCAATACCAATATAAAATTTAACAATCCAAGTTACATGTCCAAATTTTGACTATCAATAAATATCCATTTCAATTATCAGATTTAATGTCAATTTAATAAATCAGTTAAGTGTCATTTTTTAATTAAATGACTTTTGAGCGGTAGGAAGAAAATAAAGTGGGAAATGAATATTGTATTATTTCCAAACGCTTTAATGTGGAGTAACCATGTTGAACGTGTACAAATGTCGAAATGTACCTGGGGAAAGAATAGGTAAACAATTAATGAAATAACAAAAGAGAAAGGGTGCATTGCATGGATACGCATACATTAAGATGGAAACAATTATACTCTTTTTTTTAATTTTTTTATTATATAGAAACGTTGCTTGCATTGGTTTTGGACACGGACCGCATGCATGCATGCATTATAAATGATACAATAAATGATATATGTCTATGCGCTTCCCACTAAATAAACGAAGATATCATTTTGCTTTCTCTTTGTAAACATGACCAAGTAATTCGCTAGTTAATTCAAATTAAATGTGAGCATTATTTGCACTATGCATATATACAACACGTTTTGATTTTCTTTATAACAGACGCAAAATATGCAAATTTAGAAATGAATGAACGTGTTGATATGTATAGAAGAAAAGGTGGCTAGTGTAACAACCCGCAGAATCAGAACCAATTTAAATTTTTTATTTTGGCAATTTTAATGAATTTTGAATATTTAAAATGAATTATTTTAAATAATAACGATAAGAAATTTATTTTGAATATAATTTGAACGTATAAATTTAATTAAATCAAAATTAGAATATAAATATTTATTTTAATTATAAAAGGAATTGAAAACGGCGCGGTAGTTTGAAAGTTCGATTTCAAATTTCAAATGAATGTACTGGATTCAAAATAAACCAGATTTTAGCGTAATCAGAAAGATTTGAATCTGTTTGAAAATATCTTTCCGACGAATGTGAAAAATCCAGATTTCATAGCGGAAATAAAAAGTTATGTCCAGTTGAAAATTTAAAATAGTCGCTATGGAATTTATATAATATATAGCCCTTAAAAATAACAATTTTGCAAACGACCTCCGTTTTCGACGAGACCACTTTTGTTGGATCCGGAAATGTCAAATTATTGCTAGATTCCAATTTTCATAATTTTTGGAACAATATGTGAGCATGGCGAAAGAAAACATGCTTTGTCAATTTCAATTGAATTGGATCGACCATAAAATGACCATTTTTCAAACGGTCTCCAAATTCAATGAAATTAGTTTTGTTAGGACCGTATCGACGAAACATAGCTAGATTTATTTTTCTGGAATTTTTGGAGTCAGTATGTGGTCCTGATAAATTAAAATATACATTCAAATTCAATATATAAGGATTAATATTTTAATTTCAATGAAAGCTGATCGAAACAGTCGAATTGGCTTACCGGACATATCTCATTGTGTCCGGAATGAGGGTATTTGGCTAGGGGCGATATTCGTTGGGTTTGATCTGGAGATCGTGATAATAAACAAGTTATTTTTGGAATTAAGTAATTAAAATATTATCAAATTATAATATAAATATAATTTCTCCAAATCCTAACTCAGAATTATCGAGCCGCCTCTTTTATAAAACCGACGACGATGAAGCTCCGAATTTCCCTTCAAAAATTCTTCCAATCCTCAAGCTTATTCATGATACAAATTAAATGAAAATTGAAGAGCGATTCAGGATCTTCAGATCCATACTTGGTTGGTTTTGATTTCGAGGCATATCGTGAAAGAATTTCAAGTGCAAAGTCGCCACCTTCAGGTTCGATTTCTGGCGATGTGTAGGGTCCAAGCTTGTCGTGCCACCAGTCGCTGGAAGGGGGAGGGAGGTGCTCTTCGTGGCACTTACCGATGTGGGTCCAGTCCACTGTGTGAGGCGCGGTCGTGGAGAATTCAAGTCGAGCTCCAGTTCGACGGAGAGGATTATTAACAATAAGCTTATATATAGTTTTTTTAGTTAAAAAGCCTTTTTTTAAATATGAAATAATAAATATATAAAATGCATTTTTTTAACATATATAGAAGATGAGATTTTTATATAAATGACTTTGCTATAAAAATGTGAATTTTTATAAATAAATAGCATTGGGTTTTAAAAATAAAAATGACATGGTTTTAAAAGTATAAAAATATGATTTTTTTAAAATAGAAAAAGCATAGTCTTAAAAAGGTGTTATTTTTAAATAAAATAGCTATAGTGAAAAAGGTGATTTTTATATATGAATAACATATAAAAATATGTTTTTATATATATAATGGCATGATAAAAATATGGTTTTTTTATATATATATTTATACATATAACTTTAACATTAAAATATGGTTTATATATATATATATATTTATATACGCAACTTTAAAATTAAAAATATGGTTTATATATATATTTATTTATTTATGTATATAACTTTAAAAATAAAAAGAGCACTATTTTTGAAAATAAAAAGAGCACTATTTTTGAAAATAAAAAGAGCATTATTTTTGAAAATAAAAAGAGCATTATTTTTGAAAACATAAATAGCGATGTTTTTTAAATAGAAATTAGCATTGTCTTTATCATGTATATAATTTAGAATAAAAAATATGATTTTTAAGTTATATACATTGTTTTAAAAATATCGTTGAGTTAAAAATATGATTTTTAAAATAAAAATAGCTATGATTTTTAAAATATAAAAATAGCGTGGTTTAAAAAAAATATTATTTTTATATGAATAGCTATATAAAAATATGATTTATATATATATATATAATGACAACATAAAAATGTAATTTTTATTTATATAGTAGCAGAATAAAAATGTGATTTTTAAATAAATAGCACTGTATTAAAAATGTGATTTTTAGTATCAACTGCGTGAAACAGATGGCGATGGAACGGACTGAAATCAAAATGGAATCCAAACCGTCCCATAAAGATAGACGGAGTGGAAACCAAAGGTGAGAACTTATCACCCAAATTTATTTTCTAGTTAAATATATACTAGGTTGCAGACGGGGCTTAGTAGCTCCTGACACCGTCGTCCACA
>JASFAX010007115.1:0-27757 GCA_030737875.1 Allium sativum | reverse complement strand
GATGTTGTGTTGTTCTTCTTCTTCTATTCTAAGTTTCTATCTTATCTTTCCTCACCCTCTGTTTTCTTTCTATTAATTTCCTGATTTTCAGTTTAATTTGGGGTTGGACTTGTGTTTTTGGTCAACTAAAATTGGACCGGAATTTTGGGTCATTACAATAATGAATTGATATGAACCCAACGGCACCAGTTTCATTGCATTCTGAGACTGTTTTCCCAGTAGGCTATGTTTTTTCATGAATCACAATGCCATTTTGGACACCAGATTCCCATGTCCCCAAAAATAACAAAATATACCTATCCTGAATCTAAACGTCGATACGAACTCAATGGAACTGGTTTCGTGGCCTAATTCGATCGTCTGCTCAAGTTACACTTATATATCTCTCTGTCACATTAATTACGCGCTATAGAAATTGAATGGGCGTTTACAGCTACCGTGGTCACATACGACATCAGTTTGTCATGCTATTTTATATCGTACAATAATTTAACGTTATGGTCCCAATGAAACTGATTTCGTCGAAAACAGAGACCATTTGCAAAAATGGCTATTTTAAAGGCCTATATTTAAATAACGATTTTCACAGCGACTACTTTAAAATTTGATTTAGCCGTAACTAACAAACAGTAACATGAAATCTGGATTTTTCTCTTTCATTAGAAAATTATAATCAATACGGCTCTAATGTTTCTCGTTTCACAAAAATTCGACTTATATCGGATCCTGCATATCAAATTGAAGTTCAAAACTCCATTTTACGAACTACCGCGCGATTTTGAGCTTGATTTATATTATATATAAATTATAACGTTCAAACTTCATTTTAAATAACGCAATCAATATTTAAATCTATTAATATACCAAATATAATATTTAAAATAATAAATTGAATAAAATATTTGACTGCCAAAATACGGGATATTACATTCTTCCCCCCTTAAAATAATTTCGTCCTCGAAATTGCTAAGGTCAGAAAGAACGTAATAAACCCATTAACTCTATAAAAATATTTAAATAAAACTCGATTTTTATTTCCAAAACTAATCTAATCGGTTTTAAAACCAATTTAATTCAAATAAAAGAATTTTCCAAAAAACTTTAAAAAAATAATCTAACACCTTAAATTTTGGAATTTTTTTGGCAGAGTCTCCCATGTACGGAGGACATCTGCAACATCGTAGGTTCAAGAAATATATATACATCGACCACCATGGTCGGAAAAATCAAAATCCAATCTCAAAACCCAAATAAAACCCAAAATTTTATATTTTCGCATAGGCGTACCTTTTACGAGCACTCTTGAGCATACTGGCTCAATTTACGTGCAATCTACGCAATCAAACTCAAATCTCAAGTCACCCAGCACCTGTACTTACTCAATTGACATGTAAGTAACAACTGCATGAAATTCTCAGATAATATTTCATGACTACACAAATTCCCAAACTCAACAGGCAATATTAATCCATCTTAAAAGGTATATGTGAATACAGGGGATAATCATTCAATTTCAATTCATGTGTAGTACATTCCATTTTATAAATTGGAATTCATTTTCAATTCATTCAACTTAGTATTAAACCATTCCTGAATCATATTAAATTCATCCACGAACAACTAACAACCGATACACAGCAAATTTAACTGGATTAACTGAATTTATTCAGTATTAATATTTACTTTGTTTCACATATTTGAATATCAATCGATTAATCTCCAATTGATTTTATTTTTAATTAATTCAATTTCCAAATTTAGTTTATTTGGTTTTAATTTTACTAAACTAAGTTAGATTCCAAATCCAAATTTTAATCCAAATTTGAATCTTATACAAGTCAACTAATCATACCAACATCATAATAATTTCATAAAATTATTTTCTTTTCTATACAAAAATATAATTTGGGAAAAATTGTTTCATTTACCCTCCTTTCCAAAAAAATACTGTATCAATGGTTAGTTTAATGCTTCTCAACACTCGAACCGATCAACAATACAATACAAAACATTTGTATACAAAATTTACAAATACGCTATCATATATACTCAGTCTCGATCTCGGGTGTTACTAACCCAATCTCTATCGAGTTATACCACAGAGCCAAGGTTATTGCTAAACCAATGGCCCTGATACCACCGTAATGACCCAAGGATTTTCAGTCCCGGAAATCGACATAAATACCTTTACCGTACCTCTTGCCGACCTTCCAAACACCGAAAACACCTGAACATGATTACAAAGTATTTAGAGGGTGAGATAAGAAAGAAAGAAATATAATAATAGAAGAAGAAGAACCAACACAACACAGAATCAGAGTCTTACATCGCAGCGGACCAAAATATAATACAGAAATAAAACTTTATTCAGAGCTTTTACAAATACTTACAACTTCAGAGTACATCAACATCTCTGGAAAGTTATAGAAGATCTGTCCAATATACAACACACAACGGAATAGTAGCTATATAATATCATATGTCTGGATTTTTCCAGCTCGTCTCTTCACAGCATTCGATAAACTGAACCTGTACGCCCCCGGCTAACCTGAGTATTTACAAAACACCGGGTCAGTCTGGTGAACCAGAGTGAGAAAAAACTCGCACAATATTAAGGATATCACACAACTTGATTTTAAAGTCAAAATCTTTTTGAAAGAAAAGGATAATCGTAAGACCAAATCCACACATAAATATGGACGGTTTTTACCTTACGATAACCCAAAACATTTTTGAAGTCAATATCTTTTCTGATATTACAATAGTGTCTAAATACAAGTAGATATCAATCTAGCGGAATGCTTGCATCTCACGCTCCACATATGTAGTATACAATCAAAAACTACAGACGCTTATTGGAGATTGGATTCCGACTATGACAAGGTATGGGACCACCTGCCGATAGTGTATCTCTAGAGGCGAATACACTAGGTTCAACAAGAACGTCTTGCAACCCGGCCCTCACATGACCGACCACTCATTTCGCTTGAGTGTATCGAATGTATATCACCAACGGTTGGGCTCAAACCACCGTTTCTCGAAAAGGGACAACATCGAAATAGATAAAAGAAGTGTAACAACCCGGAAAATCTGGGCCAGTTTAAAATTTTTATTTTGGCAAATTTTAGCGAATTTTGATTATTTAAAATGAATTATTTTAAATAATATCGGCGAGAAATTTATTTTGAATATAATAAAAATGTATATATTATATACGTCGTCGTTAGAATATAAATATTTATATATAATTATAAATAGAATTGAAAATGGCGCGGTAGTTCGATAATTCGATTTCAAACTTCAATTGAATGTACCGGGTGCAAAATAATCCGGATTTTAGTGAAACCAAAAATAATGGGATCTAATTGAGAATATCTTTCCAACGAATCCGAAAAATCGAAATTTCATAACGGGAATCAAAAGATATGTCCAGTTGAAAATTCTGAATAGTCGCTATGGAATTCAGGCCCTTAAAAATGGGAATTTTTCAAACGGTCTCAGAATTCGACGAAACTAGTTTTGTTAGGACCGTATCGTCAATACGAAGCTAGAAAATATTTTTCGGGAATTTTTCTAGTTAATATGTGGCCCCGGTAATTTGAAATGTACGTTTGAAATTCAATATAATGATTTAAATGTAAATTCAACTGAGACTGATCGAAACGACCGAATCAGCTTACGATACATATCCCATTGTGTTCGGAATGGGGGTAAAATGCTATAGACGACAAGCGGTGGGCCTCATTTCGAGGTCGTATGTAAAAGTCAACTTTTTTTATAATTAAAATAAATTAAAAATTTAATCCTCTCTCCTCTCCCCCTATTTCTCTCTGCCCCCCCCCCCTCACGTTTATTTTCAAAATAGAAATAAAAAAAAGAGAGAAAAGAGGGATCGACGGACGACTCCAAGCCACCGCCGCCCTCTGGTCAGCGCCCCCCCTCGCGCGCACAGCCTCCGGCCTCCCCCTTCCCGACGTCTTTCCACCTTCCCCCGTTGACCTCGCGAGACTTCCGCGACGCGAGCTTGCTCCTCCAGTCCACCGAGCTCAAGACCCTCCACCAGACCGTCGCTCCACCCCCCCTCGCTTGCTCCTCTAAAAACCCCCAAGTCCATAGCCTAGCGCCCTAATAAAATAAAATAAAACCGAGATCCAACGAGCACCACGAACTCCTCCGACCAAATATAGTGATTGTTTTTATTTATTTTATATTTTCAGTTTTAATATATATAATGTCGTATTCAAAAATGTTATCTTTATATGAGAAGCGAATATGATTTGTATAAAGGAATGATTTTATTTTGTTAAAGAAGTGATTTTTATCATCTTAAAGTAATGATTTCTAACATGGAAGGTTAGATTTGTTTTACGTGAAAAATCGAATTTTTATAATAGAAAAGGCGAGTTAAAAATATGGTTTCTATCAAAGTAGAAATATAAAAATATAATCTTTTATATAGTTATCATAGTAAAAATTCGATTTTTATATATTGAATAGCAAAGTAAAAAATCGATTTTTATATATTGAATAACAAAGTAAAAATTCGATTTTTATATATTGAACATCGAAGTAAAAATATGATTTTTATATATTGAACATCGAAGTAAAAATATGATTTGTATATATTGAACATCGAAGTAAAAATTCGATTTTTACATATGTAGTGGCTACGGACAACGAAGATGACAAAGATGCGATAACGGCGAAGATTTCTATAAATGAAGAGCCGTGAAGTTGGATAGCTATATGTGAGAATTTCTCACCTTTCAATTTCATTTTCTAGTTATATATATATACTAGGATGCAGACGGTGCTTAGTAGCACCCGACACAATCGTCCACAGACCATGGACTTGTTTGTTTGATTGCAAAAATTAGTTAGATCATTTGATTGAAATTGAACTGTGAGGTGAAATGAATGGATTTGATTGATGTGTGAATGGCGTGGGCCTTCACTAGACCGGGGATAAGGCTAGGCCTCGTCCCGTTTCTAGTATCGTGCCGTTATGCCGCCGAAATTTTCTAAAATAAGTTAGAAAAATAAAAATATCATTTTATTTAATAAATGAACCGAATAGAATATTCATAGGTTGAATAAAATAGTTTGATCGTTAAAAATATAATTTTTAACGTGAATGTGAATAAATAAATATACATTTACAAACCAGACGGTTTGTTTATGTACACCTATTTGAAGGACATTGATTGGGACGATAAATTTTACACATTGTCCAACTGCACAAATAAAATCTGTGTTTGTTGATTTGAAACCCCACACGGGTGTTGGGATGAAATTTGAAGTTCACTCATCCTGATTGATTAAATATGTCGATCGATTGATTGACAGGCTGTTATAAGCGTTAGATATCTACATTTGATGCTTATACAGTGTAGTGCACTTTGGTTGATGATTGATTATTTTTCAATGCTATTATATGTGTGTAATGTATGAAAATCCATATAATTAACATTATATGGTGATTGATTGGGCCTCATTCCAATTTAGAAAATAAAGAATAATATAAAATAAAGGTTCATGTGTTGACAGTACTCATACATTGAGATTGGTCATGTGTTGAACGAAATATTTTAGTAATAAAATTTACATCTTTATCAATATAAAATAAAGGTTCATGTGTTGACAGTACTCATACATTGAGATTGGTCATGTGTTGAACGAAATATTTTAGTAATAAAATTTACATCTTTATCAATATAAAATAAAGGTTCATGTGTTGACAGTACTCATCCGTTGAGATTAGTCATGTGTTGAACGAAATATTTTAATAATAGAAATATTTGAAATAGAAATATTTGAAAAAGAAATATTTGAAATAGAAATATTTGAAATAGAAATATTTAAAAAGGAAATATTTGAAAAAGAAATATTTGAAAATAGAAATATATGAAGCCGTGTTGATTAGATTGACGCCATTTTGACGTGAACGATATTTATATCGATTTTATTCATTTTAAAATGAATATTGAAAAGTGATTTCGAAATCGAATATTTTGAAATAAAATTTGAATCGAATTGAAAAGAAAATGAATTCGAATTGAATATATAAAGAAAATGAATTCGAATTGAATATATAAAGAAAATGAATTTGAATTGAATATATAAAGAAAATGAATTCGAATTGAATATATAACGAATTTGATTTCAATTGAATATATAACGAATTGGATTTCAATTGAATATATAACGAATTTGATTTGATTAGAAAATGAATTGAATTTGAATTGAATAGAGAATGAATTGAATTTGAATTGAATAGGAAAACGAATTCGAATTGAATTGAATTGAAAAGAAAAAGGATTTGAATCGAATTAAAATCGATTTGAATTAAAATCAAATAGAAATGAAAGAAAAAAAGGATTTATAATAGAAAAATCAATTTCGATTTGAATTTGAAATAAAGGTTGAAATTGTTTTTGAAACGAATTCAAAACTATTTATAAAATTCATTTTAAATAGAAATCGACGAAATATATATTATATATATTATATATATAATATAATGGCCTGAATAGAACGAGCGCGCCGCAGCAGTTCGTGAATTTCGACCATTTATTTCAAACGAACAAAACGGGAGATCCGACCGTCGGATTCTCCTAAAACCGGAACCGTTGGGTTCGTATCGAAAAGAGCTTTCTAACGAATATTAGAAATTTGAAATCTAACGGTTGGATTTGGAGATACGTCCAAATCAAATTTGAAAAAGGTCGCTGTAAGTGCAGTTCGATGGCTGTTGATGGAAATCGACTGTACGGGCCTTGATAAAATTATTAAAAATAGTAATAATTTGTGTAAAATCATAAGAAATGATTTGGGGGGAAATTGGGATGAAAAAATCCATATTTGAAAAGATAAAAATAGATTTTTATCGAAATGAACTAGTTTTGAACTAGAATTATAATTCTATTTATTTTTAAATAAAAAATTGAATTAGAAAATGGTTTTAAAAATAACCATAATTTCCAATGATTGCATTGGAGTGGATTTGAATCGAAATTGTCTTCGGAATATTTCGATGTGGGAATTCGTGATTATACAGATGTTGTTATGGAAATTTGAAAGATATATATTTATATCGTTATTTCCAATACGACATTTGTTAATCGTAGAATTTGATATTGAATATAAGCCGATATATTTTATATTCAGAGCCTTGTATTGAATATCAAATGTGATTTGGGTTTGTCGTGAATGGTGTCTTCACTAACACTGTTCTTGAACCCAGTTGAGAAAAGATTAAATCTTTTTATTTAGATTTAATGAAGTGTACCAATTAAATGATATTTAATTGGAATTGAGGTGATATTGATTTTTGGGTTTATCATGGACAGTGTTTTAAATAACACTTGTTCTTTAACCCGATAATTAATGGAATGTGATTTTGGGTTTCTCGTGAACCGTGTTTTAAATGACACTGATTCTTTAACCCAGTTAGCGATTAAAACTAAGTGGAGTTTTAATGAATCTTTAATTAGATTGAAATAATCGAAATGGAGTACCACCAGTTTTGCTCCAGGCGATAGTTAAATCTTTAATTAGATTTGAACGTGAAATGGTAATTGAATTTACCGATAACACCGTGGTGTTAGATATGAAGTATAACCAGTTTTACTTCATGGGATGAATAGGTTGGGATTGGGAAATTAAAACAAATGATTACTTCGGTAAGGTTCGCTAATCACGACTAGTTTGAATTGATATTCAAAAATAGATTAAAGAATAAATTTAAGGAATTTATCTTTGATAAAATTAATGGGAACCTCTCCCTATAAATGTGAAATTTAGGAACTAACTGTCGGTTAGCCAAGCAGAATGGTTTTCTGGATATTGATCTGATGTTGGTTTCGGCCTTCGGGGTTAATATTTGGGGAATTATTCTCTTGATTAATTTACGGTTAGTGACTAATGAATTGGAATGAGACGTATGTTGTGTTTGTGTAACACTTATTTAAAATATACGCGAGTTATTCGGAAAGACCGGGTTTATCCCATTCTGAATAACTGATACGACGATAAGTCGAAGATGAAGACGGTGGTCGAAGACCAGAAGTCTTCACGTCGTTTGGGCGATTACTGATGATCTTGATTGGGCTGTAAACCCAAGAAGATGGAAACAGTTGGTGATCGTCCAGACGTACTTGAAGATCGATGGATATGCGGGGTACTAGGTGCCTCCGGTTTCGTTCAGACCCAGAGCGAACTTGTAAATGGACTGTGTGTCTGACATTGGATTTTAGTCCGTGTGATTGATCTCTATTAAATATATATCTGTTTGGCGGCGGAGAATTTATTCTCTTGCTTAACGCCCTTCTCTGAGACGTACGAGCTCAGGGGTTATATATCGATGGATATCAAACGCATGGAGTGAATTGCCTGTGTGGCATGCCTAAGTGGCAATATGATCAAGGCTTCTGTTGAAAAGCAGAGTCTTGTGGTTGATGATCAAAGCACGGCCTTTGTGGCGTAGCTTTGTGTAACGTTTACTTCGCGAGTTTCACACCCGGTATGAACCAAAAACGGGAGATGGACATCAGGGAGGGCATGCGTTTCCTTCTAGCTAAAAAGTGGCGTCAGTGGTTTTACACGCCCTGACGAGTTTGACTTATGTGGTTGTTGCTGTTGCGAGGCGCCTCGGTTTGATCGGACGATCCGGGTCCGATGGAGTCATTTAGTTGGCTCACCTACGCCCCATAGGGCGGGGAAACGCATGTTCAGGGTTTAAGTTTAATCCACATCGGTGGACTGGCCCTGACGATCCAAGGGCCCACCTGTGTCTGGGTCCTGAGGCACGGGCTAGAGCGTCTCGAATCGGTTGAGGACTATCTTTTGCCTCGGTTCATAGATGGAAATCCAATTTCCAAATACGCGACTTTGCGATTTTGATTTTATAACCTATATATGGCGACATAGTGTTATGGGGCATTCATGCCGCCTATGATTGATACTTATGATTTGAAGTTGTTTTATACACTATGCACTTATAATAGTATCAAATGATTTGTTTTAAACGTATCAAGCATTCTTTGGCTGTTATAAGGGAAAACCCTATCCCCTGGCTTGCGTTGCATTGTGTGATAGGACCTGGGTCTTATAACAGCTTCATTTTTCTTTATTTAGCATTGCGCTGTTGTTTTATGCACTGGTATTCTTGGGAGGAAACCCGTTCCGTGTTATACGGCGTGGTCCCTTGATTTACCTAACTTTTAAAATAAAGATTAATAACTGTTTTAGTTCTCACACCAGTCACATGACTGACCTGGAGTTTATTGTTTTAACCTAAACTCTGGGTGCCCCTATTTTGACACGGGCAGCTAGTAGTTTTGGTTTTGCAGATTTATATTCACAGGATCCTGGTTTACAGCTGGAACGATATCCTGAAAGCTTTGTATCTGTATATCTCTTCTAGTTGTGTATTGTATTATTTTCCGCTGCTATGTAATTTATTGTAATCTCTGATATTTCTGTGTAATATTTATTTGTTTATACTCTGTATATTCTTGTAATATACAATGAAATGTTCTTTTGTATGCGTTCTGTTTTGTCTTGTTCTCAAACGATAGGGCGTTTCGAACGGTCTGGGTCGGTTTAGCGACTGGTTCGGACCGAGCGAAATTCCTTTTCGTCACAGTTGGTATCAGAGCTTTGGTTTACAGAGCTCGAGAACAAGACACTATAGAACCATACGAAAGAATTCATCAGATATTGGATTAGTAATATCCAATTAGAATGACTCGTTAGAGATAGGATCAGTAGTATCCTAGAACGGGTGTGAAGAGTATATTTTTCAAATGAAAACAATTTTTGTTTCGAAAATTTAAATCATTTTATACGTATTTGATTATCTATTTATATTGAGTTGGACAGTCCAGTATATAAAGATTTTGCGTATACGTCTGATCCCCGTGTATTTGAAATTTTAATATACTGGATAGATATTGAATTCCACTCTAATCGCCCAGAGATGATTTTGATGATGGAGCTCCATCATTAGAATTAATGTTCGAGTGACGAAAGTAGGCCTTCTATATATTTCCTATTGATTGGTGTGAGAACCAAAATTAGATAAGGCCTATTGTTGTGATTTGGCATCAAAAACATGATTTTTGTATATGTATCAAAATTATGAATTTGAGACTCTAATTCACTAAATGATTGATGTTTGTGTTGTTTGTTTATTTGGTTGATAATTTTTAACCATTTAGCCTAATTATATCAAATATTGAACGATATTGAAAATTAGTCGCATTTGCTTGCATATACATGTACTTACATTGAACATGTCATAGCAAGGAGGCTAGAGCAGAGAATAAAATTTATTTGCCCGACAAATAGGTACATGTTTACTACATAATTTACTGTTTTGTTTGGGTGATGATGATTTTATGAGCCTATTGGCTAGCCGCTTGGCTTTTTCTTTTTCTTTTTGAGATCTGAAGGATCGGGGAAGCTATTTGAAATTCCCCGATGCTCCCATTGCAGGGGAGGTTATGGCGAAATTTTTCAGAAATTTAGGGTGTTAGCCAAATTTTTGAAATTTTTGAAAATTCTCAGAAACTGAAAAGTTGGAGAATGAAAGCCAGATCGAACGTAGAGTTGATTAATCAAACCACTTTCGACTTTGTTCCTTTTCGGGGACGAAAAGTTTTAAGTGGGGGAGATTGTAACAACCCGGAAAATCTGGGCCAGTTTAAAATTTTTATTTTGGCAATTTTAGCGAATTTTGATTATTTAAAATGAATTATTTTAAATAATATCGGCGAGAAATTTATTTTGAATATAATTAGAATGTATATATTATATACGTCGTCGTTAGAATATAAATATTTATATATAATTATAAATAGAATTGAAAATGGCGCGGTAGTTCGATAATTCGATTTCAAATTTCAATTGAATGTACCGGGTGCAAAATAATCCGGATTTTAGTGAAACCAAAAATAATGGGATCTAATTGAGAATATCTTTCCAACGAATCCGAAAAATCGAAATTTCATAACGGGAATCAAAAGATATGTCCAGTTGAAAATTCTGAATAGTCGCTATGGAATTCAGGCCCTTAAAAATGGGAATTTTTCAAACGGTCTCAGAATTCGACGAAACTAGTTTTGTTAGGACCGTATCGTCAATACGAAACTAGAAAATATTTTTCGGGAATTTTTCTAGTTAGTATGTGGCCCCAGTAATTTGAAATGTACGTTTGAAATTCAATATAATGATTTAAATGTCAATTCAACTGAGACTGATCAAAACGACCGAATCAGCTTACGATACATATCCCATTGTGTTCGGAATGGGGGTGAAACGCTATAGACGACAGGCGGTGGGCCTCGTTTCGAGGTCGTATGTAAAAGTCAACTTTTTTTATAATTAAAATAAATTAACAATTTAATCCTCTCTCCTCTCCCCCTATTTCTCTCTGCCCCCCCCCTCACGTTTATTTTCAAAATAGAAATAAAAAAAAGAGAGAAAAGAGGGATCGATGGACGACTCCAAGCCACCGCCGCCCTCTGGTCAGCGCCTCCCCTCGCGTGCACAGCCTCCGGCCTCCCCCTTCCCGACGTCTTTCCACCTTCCCCCGTTGACCTCGCGAGACCACCGTGACGCGAGCTTGCTCCTCCAGTCCACCGAGCTCAAGACCCTCCACTAGACCGTCGCTCCACCCCACCCCCCTCGCTTGCTCCTCTGAAAACCCCCAAGTCCATACCCTAGCGCCCTAATAAAATAAAATAAAACCGAGATCCAACGAGCACCACGAACTCCTCCGACCAAATATAGTGAGTGTTTTTATTTATTTTATATTTTCAGTTTTAATATTTATAATGCCATATTCAAAAATGTTATCTTTATATGAGAAGCGAATATGATTTGTATAAAGGAATGATTTTATTTTGTTAAAGAAGTGATTTTTATCATCTTAAAGTAATGATTTCTAACATGGAAGGTTAGATTTGTTTTACGTGAAAAATCGAATTTTTATAATAGAAAAGGCGAGTTAAAAATATGGTCTCTATCAAAGTAGAAATATAAAAATATAATCTTTTATATAGTTATCATAGTAAAAATTCGATTTTTATATATTGAATAGCAAAGTAAAAATTCGATTTTTATATATTGAATAGCAAAGTAAAAATTCGATTTTTATATATTGAACATCGAAGTAAAAATATGATTTTTATATATCGAACATCGAAGTAAAAATATGATTTTTATATATTGAACATCGAAGTAAAAATATGATTTTTATATATTGAACATCGAAGTAAAAATATGATTTGTATATATTGAACATCGAAGTAAAAAATCGATTTTTACATATGTAGTGGCTACGGACAACGAAGATGACAAAGATGCGATAACGGCGAAGATTTCTATAAATGAAGAGTCGTGAAGTTGGATAGCTATATGTGAGAATTTCTCACCTTTCAATTTCATTTTCTAGTTATATATATATACTAGGATGCAGACGGTGCTTAGTAGCACCCGACACAATCGTCCACAGATCATGGACTTGTTTGTTTGATTGCAAAAATTAGTTAGATCATTTGATAGAAGTTGAACTGTGTGGTGAAATGAATGGATTTGATTGATGTGCGAATGGCGTGGGCCTTCACTAGACCGGGGATAAGGCTAGGCCTCGTCCCGTTTCTAGTATCGTGTCGTTATGCCGCCGAAATTTTCTAAAATAAGTTAGAAAAATAAAAATACCATTTTATTTAATAAATGAACCGAATAGAATATTCATAGGTTGAATAAAATAGTTTGATCGTTAAAAATATAATTTTTAACGTGAATGTGAATAAATAAATATACATTTACAAACCGGACGGTTTGTTTATGTACACCTATTTGAAGGACATTGATTGGGACGATAAATTTTACACATTGCCCAACTGCACAAATAAAATCTGTGTTTGTTGATTTGAAACCCCACACGGGTGTTGGGATGAAATTTGAAGTTCACTCATCCTGGTTGATTAAATATGTCGATCGATTGATTGACAGGCTGTTATAAGCGTTAGATATCTACATTTGATGCTTATACAGTGTAGTGCACTTTGGTTGATGGTTGAATATTTTTCAATGCTATTATATGTGTGTTATGTATGAAAATCCATATAATTAACATTATATGGTGATTGATTGGGCCTCATTCCAATTTAGAAAATAAAGAATAATATAAAATAAAGGTTCATGTGTTGACAGTACTCATACATTGAGATTGGTCATGTGTTGAACGAAATATTTTAGTAATAAAATTTACATCTTTATCAATATAAAATAAAGGTTCATGTGTTGACGGTACTCATACATTGAGATTGGTCATGTGTTGAACGAAATATTTTAGTAATAAAATTTACATCTTTATCAATATAAAATAAAGGTTCATGTGTTGACAGTACTCATCCGTTGAGATTAGTCATGTGTTGAACGAAATATTTTAATAATAGAAATATTTGAAATAGAAATATTTGAAAAAGAAATATTTGAAATAGAAATATTTGAAATAGAAATATTTAAAAAGGAAATATTTGAAAAAGAAATATTTGAAATAAAATATTTGAAAATAGAAATATATGAAGCCGTGTTGATTAGATTGACGCCATTTTCACGTGAACGATATTTATATCGATTTTATTCATTTTAAAATGAATATTGAAAAGTGATTTCGAAATCGAATATTTTGAAATAAAATTTGAATCGAATTGAAAAGAAAATGAATTCGAATTGAATATATAAAGAAAATGAATTCGAATTGAATATATAAAGAAAATGAATTCGAATTGAATATATAAAGAAAATGAATTCGAATTGAATATATAACGAATTTGATTTCAATTGAATATATAACGAATTGGATTTCAATTGAATATATAACGAATTTGATTTGATTAGAAAATGAATTGAATTTGAATTGAATTTGAATTGAATAGGAAAACGAATTCGAATTGAATTGAATTGAAAAGAAAAAGGATTCGAATCGAATTAAAATCGATTTGAATTAAAATCAAATAGAAATGAAAGAAAAAAGGATTTATAATAGAAAATTCAATTTCGATTTGAATTTGAAATAAAGGTTGAAATTGTTTTTGAAACGGATTCAAAACTATTTATAAAATTCGTTTTAAATAGAAATCGACGAAATATATATTATATATATATAATATAATGGCCTGAATAGAACGCGCCGCGCCGCGGCAGTTCGTGAATTTCAACCATTTATTTCAAACAGACAAAACGGGAGATCCGACCGTCGGATTCTCCTAAAACCAGAACCGTTGGGTTCGTATCGAAAAGTGCTTTCTAACGAATATTAGAAATTTGAAATCTAACGGTTGGATTTGGAGATACGTCCAAATCAAATTTGAAAAAGGTCGCTGTAAGTGCAGTTCGATGGCCGTTGATGGAAATCGACTGTACGGGCCTTGATAAAATTATTAAAAATAGTAATAATTTGTGTAAAATCATAAGAAATGATTTGGGGAAAAATCGGGATGAAAAACTCCATATTTGAAAAGATAAAAATAGATTTTTATCGAAATGAACTAGTTTTGAACTAGAATTATAATTCTATTTATTTTTAATTAAACAAATTGAATTAGAAAATGGTTTTAAAAATAACCATAATTTCCAATGATTGCATTGGAGTGGATTTGAATCGAAATTGTCTTCGGAATATTTCGATGTGGGAATTTGTGATTATACAGATGTTGTTATGGAAATTTGAAAGATATATATTTATATCGTTATTTCCAATACGACATTTGTTAATCGTAGAATTTGATATTGAATATAAGCCGATATATTTTCTATTCAGAACCTTGTATTGAATATCAAATGTGATTTGGGTTTGTCGTGAATGGTGTCTTCACTAACACTGTTCTTGAACCCAGTTGAGAAAAGATTAAATCTTTTTATTTAGATTTAATGAAGTGTACCAATTAAATGATATTTAATTGGAATTGAGGTGATATTGATTTTTGGGTTTATCATGGACAGTGTTTTAAATAACACTTGTTCTTTAACCCGATAATTAATGGAATGTGATTTTGGGTTTCTCGTGAACCGTGTTTTAAATGACACTGATTCTTTAACCCAGTTAACGATTAAAACTAAGTGGAGTTTTAATGAATCTTTAATTAGATTGAAATAATCGAAATGGAGTACCACCAGTTTTGCTCCAGGCGATAGTTAAATCTTTAATTAGATTTGAACGTGAAATGGTAATTGAATTTACCGATAACACCGTGGTGTTAGATATGAAGTATAACCAGTTTTACTTCATGGGATGAATAGGTTGGGATTGGGAAATTAAAACAAATGATTACTTCGGTAAGGTTCGCTAATCCCGACTAGTTTGAATTGATATTCAAAAATAGATTAAAGAATAAATTTAAGGAATTTATCTTTGATAAAATTAATGGGAACCTCTCCCTATGAATGTGAAATTTAGGAATTAACTGTCGGTTAGCCAAGCAGAATGGTTTTCTGGATATTGATCTAATGTTGGTTTCGGCCTTCGGGGTTAATATTTGGGGAATTATTCTCTTGATTAATTTACGGTTAGTGACTAATGAATTGGAATGAGACGTATGTTGTGTTTGTGTAACACTTATTTAAAATATACGCGAGTTATTCGGAAAGACCGGGTTTATCCCATTCTGAATAACTGATACGACGATAAGTCGAAGATGAAGACGGTGGTCGAAGACCGGAAGTCTTCACGTCGTTTGGGTGATTACTGATGATCTTGATTGGGCTGTACACCCAAGAAGATGGAAACAGTTGGTGATCGTCCAGACGTACTTGAAGATCGATGGATATGCGGGGTACTAGGTGCCTCCGGTTTCGTTCAGACCCAGAGCGAACTTGTAAATGGACTGTGTGTCTGACATTGGACTTTAGTCCGTGTGATTGATCTCTATTAAATATATATCTGTTTGGCAGCGGAGAATTTATTCTCTTGCTTAACGCCCTTCTCTGAGACGTACGAGCTCAGGGGTTATATATTGATGGATATCAAACGCATGGAGTGAATTGCCTGTGTGGCATGCCTAAGTGGCAATATGATCAAGGCTTCTGTTGAAAAGCAGAGTCTGTGGTTGATGATCAAAGCACGGCCTTTGTGGCGTAGCTTTGTGTAACGTTTACTTCGCGAGTTTCACACCCGGTATGAACCAAAAACGGGAGATGGACATCAGGGAGGGCATGCGTTTCCTTCTAGCTAAAAAGTGGCGTCAGTGGTTTTACACGCCCTGACGAGTTTGACTTATGTGGTTGTTGCTGTTGCGAGGCGCCTCGGTTTGATCGGACGATCCGGGTCCGATGGAGTCATTTAGTTGGCTCACCTACGCCCCATAGGGCGGGGAAACGCATGTTCAGGGTTTAAGTTTAATCCACATCGGTGGACTGGCCCTGACGATCCAAGGGCCCACCTGTGTCTGGGTCCTGAAGCATGGGCTAGAGCGTCTCGAATCGGTTGAGGACTATCTTTTGCCTCGGTTCATAGACGGAAATCCAATTTCCAAATACGCGACTTTGCGATTTTGATTGTATAACTTATATATGGCGACATAGTGTTATGGGGCATTCATGCCGCCTATGATTGATACTTATGATTTGAAGTTGTTTTATACACTATGCACTTATAATAGTATCAAATGATTTGTTTTAAACGTATCAAGCATTCTTTGGCTGTTATAAGGGAAAACCCTATCCCCCGGCTTGCGTTGCATTGTGTGATAGGACCTGGGTCTTATAACAGCTTCATTTTTCTTTATTTAGCATTGCGCTGTTGTTTTATGCACTGGTATTCTTGGGAGGAAACCCGTTCCGTGTTATACGGCGTGGTCCCTTTATTTACCTAACTTTTAAAATAAAGATTAATAACTGTTTTAGTTCTCACACAAGTCACATGACTGACCTGGAGTTTATTGTTTTAACCTAAACTCTGGGTGCCCCTATTTTGACACGGGCAGCTAGTAGTTTTGGTTTTGCAGATTTATATTCAAAGGATCCTGGTTTACAGCTGAAACGATATCCAGAAAGCTTTGTATCCGTATATCTCTTCTAGTTGTGTATTGTATTATTTTCCGCTGCTATGTAATTTATTGTAATCTCTGATATTTCTATGTAATATTTATTTGTTTATACTCTGTATATTCTTGTAATATACAATGAAATGTTCTTTTGTATGCGTTCTGTTTTGTCTTGTTCTCAAACGATAGGGCGTTTCGAACGGTCTGGGTCGGTTTAGCGACTGGTTCGGACCGAGCGAAATTCTTTTTCGTCACAAGAAGCAAAAGGAATTTCTCTAGATAGGTGATTATACACCCTAATGGGAGCGACCCACATAACCATGTTGTCTGCCCGATTTTTGTCATTTCCCGGCTGTGAGGCTTGACATTTAAATTATCTTTCTTTCTTTTTTGGAATATTTGGTCACCACTTACTTTGAATGCCACATCGTCAGATCCTCATTAACGTCCACAAAAATACTCTAGTTGGGAGCTTACCAAATATGGTACGTTTGAAGAAATCAACATACGCGATCTTTTGGAAATACTTTGTCGAACACTAGTCCATACAAGTCATCCAGGAACAGGACAAACCGAAGGCACTCTCCTACTGCATCCAATACAGGAATAACCCCATGGATCAGTAGCGAGTAGTCCTCGCAATCCGTAGATTCTAACCACGACAGAACCACAGTTTATCTTTGGCCGCTAAACCGGAGATTAGTAGCGGTTCTTCCGTTTGTGAAGATCTACGGTCTTCAATGCTCCATTTTGATCATCTTCTAATATCTCCACATATTTGATGGTCGGTTTTCGAATATAAATTTGATCCCGGTCTTTCCATACCAACAATCGTATTGGACAGATTTGATAGTCGGTGATTTAACTATCAAAATAAACAGTGATTCAATCATGAAAATCAAATGAGTTTACTGGTTCAGTATTCAGCATCAATTGGCCTTTTAATTTAGATAAATGTAAATTTAATCTCTTAATTATTTCGATATTATAAATATAGTTTTCTCGCTTCTTATTTATCATAAGACTTTTCTTTAAACAATTCATTTTAATACATAGGAAATCCTATATCATATTCAGTCTTCTATTTTCACTTTCAAGCATTAGCCACGTTATTATAAATTTGGGAAACCGTTTTAACTTATTACTCGTCCAACGATGTTATGAAATCTCATTTATTTCATTACTTGAAACAATACCAATGCTTATTCTGATAGAATAAAACTCATCCTTTACATTTCCCTTTAATCTTGCGAATATCGCTAAACCTTCACGCCATCCCCCTTTGATTTCCCTTTTCCCTTGGGATCATTATTATGTATATACTTCCTAAATTTCATCCAAAATATTGCGTTATTATTTCTCTAATGAAATAATAAATTACTACTAACCTCTTTATCCATTTCAACTAATATCATCTTCAGATAATCCTGAAGTCGTTCAAGTTGGGGTATTTTAATTACCTCTCAGACCTTGACCAACAACGTTCATATCTCAAGATGGATATGAGTTGTAAGTTAAAAGCCAATATTCCATTCTAATATCAATACAAATACCATTTAACTAATTTATTCAAATTACTTTTTCCTAAAATCTTCTTTCTTTTTGAAATCTCTTTCTCTAGTATAACTATTATTACTTTCTTTAATAATTATGTAATCTAGTATAGAACACCACTTTTAACCTTTACCCCTTTTTAAACAATTTCATTCCATAATTCATATTTTTGTTCACAAAATCCAATTATCCATTTCTTTTACCAATTTCACTTCCACTAATTCTCCCTCAAACCCGTTCATCCATTCCTACTTTGGATTTTTTTTATAATTTCCCCTTCTTACTTAATCTCGTTATTAAGCAACTTAAATGTCAAATTAACGCTTTAACATCTTAATCCTGACTTATAAAAAATCCTGATATAAAATAAACTCTTTCTCTTAATTCCCATTTACTTCATTTAAATAACTAAGTAAAATTTATTTTAAGCTGCCATGTTCGCTTAAAATGCTCTTCATCACTTCGTTAAAGACTCAGGTCTTAAAAATAAAACTTGTTCATAAACTTCTTTCACTAATCCATTGGATTTCTTTTCAACTTCGATTACCTTTTAAATGAACTTCAATTAAAAAGTAATTCTCTAATTTATTATTAATTAAAATAATAATTTACTTCCATTATTTGCTATTTTCGTAGTAATTTTCTTTATTAACTAAAATGATTATTAATCCCCTTCTTAAAACCCTATTAACAATTATTCTTTAAACAATTTTATTAGGTTAATCCAAACAACTGAAATAATAATAATTCCAGTTAAAGATGGTCTACTTAGTCAACTCTAGACACGGTTATCTCGTTAACCAATTTCAATTTGTCTTCCCTTTAAATTAATTAATAATATAATTAATTTGAAATTATTCCGTTTAATTGTTCTTAACAAAACAATTATCCAATTTAGTCGTTAGGTTAATTTTCTTATTCTCACATTTACAAATCTGATTAACATCATAATTGTCTTTATAAAATCAATTTATAATTAATTATAGGATTAATTGTTAAGAATAATCCGAAGTTTAACGTGTCTTCCCATAATAATCCCAAGTTTGGATTATTCCTGAATAATCCGAAGTTTGTGGGGTGTCTTCTTGTAATGATCCCGATGACTTTTTGACGTGTTATTTTGGGATCAATATAGGAAGACACCCCCAAACTTCAGATTAATATGGGAAGACACAAGTAAATGAGATTAATATGGGAAGACACCCCCCCAAACTTCGGATTATTCAGGAATAATCCAAACATGGGATTATTATGGGAAGACACATTAAACTTCAGATTATTCTTGACAATTAATCCTTAATTATAAAAAAATAATATTTGTTTCCTTTTTATAAACCTTTATTCAAATAATATATTTCAAAGTCTATTTTTAGTCAGAAAATAAATTTCATAATTTCAGTTCTATCAATTCACTTGACAGTAAATCAATATAAACAAAACAATTTTCCTTTAGGCCATTTACTGCCGATCACTCAACCAATATAGCCCATTGGTTAAAACACAACACAGGTTGACTTTTCAGTCAATGATCAATACTCAAATCAATCATCCAAACATGACAGTTCATATGGAAATATGAAAATAAATAATATATTTCAGGAATCCGGTTGGATCCCTCCAACCTATTCTTCCATATATACAAATGGTTATCTCCAAATAGATCGTTCAATTTCATTTAACTGATAATAATAAATAACGACCATTTAATCCCAACCACAAGCAATTCAAACAATTCAACTAATTACACGAGTTTATTTTATAAACGTGACCAACCAAGTAAGTTACCTTTATTGGAACCAATCGTTAGAATAACGATTTGGTATTTCACTGAAATGAACGACGGTTTAATTTCATCAGTTATATCAACAAAAAATTATAATACTAGCAAACAGTCAACCATTAGCAAATAAAGCACACAAAATAAAAAACCAATTTATATAAAATATAAATGGGAAAACTGAGTGAGTTTAACACACCTTGTTCTGATTGGTCGTTAAATCGGTTTGGTTACTGTTAAATTAAACAGTTGATTAATTTAACTGTAAATCCTGTTGTCACCATTTTTGTTCAGGAAAGTTCCATGATGTCGAGCTTGTCGCCATGATCACGATGCTTTTTATTTGGTTCAATTATGTTCATGGAATAAAAAGATATTCATGTTATAAGATTATATAATTTTAATAAAAACAATTAATATTTAATTAATATTATAATCACCATAACTACTATGATTATTAGTGGTTAGGATGAAAATATAAGGTCTGATACATACGCTTTCAAATTTTACGGGCCCGATTTACTTTTATTCATTGTTCCTATTTCCTCGTTTGCCTTTGTTCTAGTATTGCTTCCTTCATTCCCGAAATGAACCTAGCATGAATTAAAATTATATGTTATAATTAACCAATTAAACCCTTAATCAATCAATTAATTATCTTATTTATTTTAATTACCAATTAACACTCGATTTACATTTCACCCTGTAGCTTAGTTCAACTCGTCTGATCTTTTCCTTTCCCAACAGCTTTGTTTACCTTCATGTTTCCTGGTTCTCGAAATCTGCCTTAGTATTTGAAACCTAACAAATGATTTAAATTAACTACAAATCCATTAATTATATTTTAGTCATTGACTACTAAGGGATTAGTGACATACAGGCCATTGATTTTCTTCCTCTTTTGTATATACCCTTGCTTGTCATGCCTCACGCCCTCGGCCTTGTTACAGAGTCCAGCTTCCACCTTCATGCTGTTAACACACTCCACGTTTAGTCCACATAGTTTAATATACAAATTAATAATTTGGTGAACCAAATTATAGTTAAAGGCCGATAATCTTTCTTTACTTCAGTTTCAATCGTTCCAAGAACTGTGCTTCAGTTCTTCTTCGTAGTTCACTGCGTTTGAACCAACTCGCACACGCCAAGGCACTCGACCACCGCACCGAAATCCGAGCCAGCAGAAGATCATCTGAGACCGCCATTATTTGCGCCCCACCGTCGCCTACTCCCTTCCGGTACAGTTCGCCACTCGATGATTCCATCCACCCAAATTTCGACTTCGACCGCCATCGATTAGAACACACATTCTGGTATGGACAACTAATTAAAATTCATCTCCTCCGTTCAGCATGGAGCGGTCCTTGAGAGGTACAAGATCGGTGTTTGAAAGTTTTAGCTTCGTGATCAGATTAAGAGAAAAGGCAGTGGGAATGAAAGGAGTTCTCCACCATTAATTTATTGGAGGCGTCATATAAATCTGTTGACCACACAATAACGTTGAATTAGGGTCTGAAGGATGGTTTATATATAGGAGGAAGGATTAAATATTTAATTAATAAACGAAACTTCGTGGTAAAGTAACGCGTAAAACTATCCACAATTGACTTCTGTTTTTTTATAATAAAACTAGTCCTAGCATAGGAAAATATTCCGGACCCAATGGGACAAGTTTCGTCGAAATCCCACATCGTTTGCAAAAAAATTCCTTTATAAAACCAGCGGAAAACACGCGTTTAAATTTTCCACGATCAGTAAATAAATCCAATCAACTTGTGACCTTGAAATCCTGTAATAATTAATTGATATGAACCCAATGACACCAATTTCGTCGCATTCTGAGACTATTTTCCCGGTATGCTATTTTTTTACACGCACCGCAATGCCATTTTGGACACCAAATTACCCGGTCCCCAAAAATAACAAACTATATACGTATCCTGAATCTAAACGTCGATACGAACTCAATGAAACTCGTTTCGTGGCCTAATTCGATCGTCTGCTCAAGTTACACTTATATATCTCTCTATTACATTAATTACGCGCTATTGAAATTGAATGGGCGTTTATGGCTACCGTGGTCACATACGACATCAGTTTGCCATGCCATTCTATATCGTACAATAATTTAACGTTACGGTCCCAATGAAACTGATTTCTTCGAAAACAGAGACCGTTTGCAAAAATGACTATTTTAAAGGCCTATATTTAAATAACGATTTTCACAGCGACTATTTTAAAATTTGATTTAGCTGTAACTAACAAACAGTAACACGAAATCTGGATTTTTATCTTTCATTAGAAAATTATAATCAATACAGCTCCAATGTTTCTCGTTTCACAGAAATCCGACTTGTATCAGATCATGTATATCAAATTGAAGTTCAGAACTCCATTTTACGAACTGCCGTGCGATTTCGAGCTCAATTTATATTATATATAAATTATAACGTTCAAACTTCATTTTAAATAGAGCATTCAATATTAAAATCTATTAATATACCGGATATAATATTTAAAATAATAAATTAAATAAAATATTTGACTTCCAAAATACGGGACGTTAAATCTCTCGTTGATTTGGCCTGCTGCACCGTAATACCATTCAAATTCATCATCAAATGTTACTAGATCATTGACCTTTCCTTTCTCTTCGATTTGCCGCTGGTTTCATCAAATTTCGTTAAGAAACGAAGAAGATACACCTCTTGGAAGATTGATAGAAAGCAGAAAAACGAGAAGAAGAAGAAGAAAAAGAGAAATATTTATGAAGGGATATGTCTATTGGAACTATTTATAGTAGTTGAAATATCCATTCATTCAAAATTCAAATTCAAATTCAAAATTTTTGCGCCAAGTTGGTTAAAATACTAAATCATCGATATCTTTCTTATACGATCTTCAAATTCTGCAAATGTATATACTATACTGATTTGAAAAACGAGCCTATTGCAATAGAGCAGATCTCGTTATCAAATTAGGGAAGATGTGAATATGTGGTTCATGACAATGGAAGAACAACAAAATGGAGGATTGCACAAAGAGATACGCTTTACAATTATTTCATAATTATCATTGCATTTAGGAATATACACCTATGCACATAATTTGGTACATAAATTTATCTATTTTAAAATTTTAGATATTTTGGTCTGTATTTCAATACAACATAGTATACATATCAATCTAATTTTTTATTTTAGATTAAAAATTCACTACCATTTTCCTTAATTTTAAATGAATTGAAAGGACATATTTTCAATATGAAAATGTCAATTCAAACTTTAGTTATCAGTTTGTTTTGTCTTCTTATTTTCTTATATTATGTTTTAATATAACCGAATTAGAAGTTTGAATAAAACTGCTTTCCTCTCCCCATGGGAGAATAATGGCGATTCATTTTGCATCGTATAGTTGCTTTCCCGTTCTTTCTTTATCCAGAAAAATTTCGACAAATCCACCCTCTACAAAATGAGGGTTGCCTGAGTAGATAGTTCCAAGCCAACTAACTCTAAACCGTAACTTCGGCCATCAATGCGAACACCTTCACAACCTTTGTGGGAGTCATACCACTAGAGATCAAGCCATCAGTGGGCATGTGGGATCTGGGGAAATCGATTGAACCGCCATCTAAATCTACTTCTCCAAAGTCCTCCAAACTGATCTCCTTTAATTTGGATTAATTTCGACTCAGATCTGATTCTGAATGGTAATTATTCTGTAATATATTTCACGATTTGGAATGATCTATCAACTCTTTCTTTTGGATTTGCTTAAATTAACAAGAATTAAGATTAAATGAAAATTCTATTGTTTTTCGAAATTATCCGATTGCTGATTTATACTGGATAGAAGACGTGTTAAGTTCAAATAATTTGACTACTATCCCAATGTCAAGTGTCAATTGGATTTGGAGATGAAAACGGTTGATATTACTGGTGTTTTTCACTGAGTTAAAGTAATTGTCATCATACGAAACCCACACACATCTTGGATGAAGTAGCAAAAACAACTGATTTCCTCATACCCTCAGTTATTCGACATCCGATATTCTCTGATTTAAGAAGTTCATGACTAAACCGATCTTCTGAACTATTTGGATATGTATTGTAAGCCATTTTGGCTGTTTCGATAGGTTTTTACCAAATTTAAAATATAAAATAATATACCTTTTAAATTTGATTTCACCGTACGTTTTAATTTACTGGGGCCATATACGAACTCCAAAAATTCCAGAAAAATAAATCTGGCTATGTTTTGACGATAGGTCCTAACAAAACTAATATAATCGAATTTGGAGACCATTTGAAAAATGACCATTTTCTGGTCGATTCAAATTGACTAAAACTGACAAAACACGTTTCTTTTTGCCACGCTCGTATATTAATTCTAAAAATTATGAAAACTGGAATCTAGCAATAATTAGACATTTCGAAACCAACAAAAGTGGTTTCGTCGAAAACGGAAGTCGTTTGCAAAATGGCTATTTTTAAGGGCCTTATATATGTGTATATATATTAATATATATATATATATATATATTCCACAACAACTTTTCTGAATTTTAAACTGGACGTAACTTACAATTTATAAAATGAAACCTCATTTTCTTACATTCGTTAGAAATATATTGTTAATCAGATTCAAATATTTCTGATTTCGTCCAATTCTGACTTATATCGAATTCTGTATATTGAATTGAAATTTGAAATTGAATTTTCAAACTACTATGCCATTTCAGACTCGTTTTTATAATTAAAGCAAATTTATTCATTCTAACTTCAATACAATAAATTTGTAGTCATTATTATTTAAAATTAATCATTTTACATATTCAAAATCCATTAAAATAACCAAAATAAAAATTTTAAATTGGTTCAGATTTTTCGGGTTGTTACAATCTCCCCCACTTAAAATCTTTTCGTCCTCGAAAAGGAACGGAGTTGAAAGTTGTTTAACAAATCAACTCAACCTTCATTATTTTCAGTATGTCTTAAGTTCTTCAACTTTTCAGATTCTAAGAACTTTCCAAATTCTTTAAAAATTTGGCCAACACCCTAAATTTCTGAAAAATTTCGCCATAACCTTCTTTGTACAGGGAGACATTTAAAACCGCAACTTGCCTCACAGGGCCCTCACCAATCCAAAGGAAGAAGAAAATGCCAAGCGGCCAGCCTTAGGCTCATAAATCCTTAAAAGAAAAAGAAAATGCCAAGCGGCCAACCTTAGGCTCATAAATCTTTAAAAGAAAAAGAAAATGCCAAGCGGCCAACACGTACCTATTTGTCGGGCATAAAATTTTTATTCCTCTTCGTAGCAGTTTATCCATAACCTGTTCACACACACACACACACACGCACACACACACACACACACACATATATATATATATATACATACATACATATATATATATATATGTAAATGTATGCATTTTCAATCAATTTTCAATTCAGTTCAATATTTAATCAATTTGGCCAATTTTACCATTCATTCTCATATTGGTTCAAATGGATAATCACACAATGAAATCAGCAATCAATTTCAGATTAACGTTTCAAACATATAACTTTAATACATGGTCAAAAATCATATTTTTGATGCCAATTCACAATAATAAACCCTATCTAGTTTTGGTTCTCACACCAGTCAATTGAAATTATATAGATATCCCACTTTCGAAACTCGAACATAAATACTGAAGATGTTATAGCGACCATCAGGATCATCTCCGGGCGACTAGAGTGTGATTCTATATCTATCAAGTATATTTGAGGCTTCGTATACACGTTTACAAGGCGTATGTGCAAAATCTTCATATTCTAGATTGTCCAAATTCAATATAAAATAAATAATCAAATACGTATAATAAGATTTAAATTTTCAAAATAATTTTTTTTTTCATTTTTATTTTAAAAATATCACTCTTCACACTCGTTCTAGGATACTACTGATCCCATCTCTAACGAGTCATTCTCATTGGATATTACTAATCCAATCTATGATGAATTCTTTCGTTTGGTTCTAATGTGCCTTGATCTCGATCTCTGTAAACCAAAGCTCTGATACCAAATGTGATGACCCGAACTTCCCCGGCCTCCAAAGAAAAGAGAAAGAACGAATTACTATGAGAACACGACACATCATAACTCAAATAGAAAAACATTTCATTGCTTATTACAACAATTTACATCAGAGTACAAGAATATACAGAGTATGAATAAATATTATACATCAGAAAAAAATACCAGAGATTTAAATTACATTTAAATACATAGCTACGGAAAAATAATACAAAACACAACTGAAAGAAATATACGGATACAGAGCTTTCCGAATATCACTTCAGCTATAAACTAGGATCCTGTGAATATAATATTTGCAAAACCCAACTACTAGCTGCACGTGTGGAAAATAGGGGCACCCAGAGTATAGATTAAAACAATAAACTCCAGGTCAGTCATGTGACTGGTGTGAGAACTAAAACAGTTATTGATTTGATTTTAAAGTTAGGTAAAACAAGGACCATGCCGTATAATACAGAGCGGGTTTACCCCCAAGAATACCAGCGCATTAAACAAACAGCGCAATGCTAAATAAAAAACAATGAAGCTATTATAATACCTAGGTCCCATCACATAATGCAACGCAAGCCAGAGGATAAGGTTTTACCGTATAATAGATAGGCAAATAATGCTTGATACGTGAAATTTAATCTTTTATTATTACTATGATTAAAGAAAACAACTTCAAATATAAACGTATCAATCATAGACGACATAGTATCCCATGCTACTATGTCGCCATACTAATTCTACAATTAAAACCACAAAATGTCATATTGGAAGTTGGATTCCATCTGTGAACCAAGGCAAGGGTCATCCTTACTGAATTCGAGACACTCTAGACCATGCCTCAGGCTACAACCACAACTACACCTAGGATCTGCCAGGGTCGGTCCACATTTTAAGTGGATTAGTAATCCCTGAACAATACGTTTCCCTGCCCTATGGGGCATGAAATCCATCGGCCCCGTAGCGATCGATATATCTGAGATACCTCGCTTTCCAACATCCACATAAGTAAAATGTCTGGGCTTGCAAATCCCTGATACCACTCCTAGCTAGAAAGAAACGCATGTCCTCCCTGGGGTCCTTCAACCCGTTTCGGGTTCACACCGGGGTGTGAGGCTCGGGAATTAATGCTATACATAAAGCGGCGCTATATTGAAGACTTTGCTTTTCAACAGAAGCCTTGATCCTTTGCTACTCAGGCATGCCACACAGGCAATTCATGCCATGCGACTAATGTCTATCGATGTATAAACTCTGAGATTGTACGTCTCAGAGAAGGGTGTTAAGCAAGAGAATAA
>JASFAX010007114.1:0-27775 GCA_030737875.1 Allium sativum | reverse complement strand
AACTGGTAATACTTCATATCTAACACTACGGTGTTATCGGTAAATTCCATTACCATTTCACGTTCAAATCTAATTAAAGATTTAACTATCGCTTGGAGCAAAACTGGTGATACTCCATTCTCGATCATTTCAATCTAATTAAAGATTCATTAAAACTCCACTTAGTTTTAATCGTTAACTGGATTAAAGAATCAGTGTCATTTAAAACACGGTTCACGATAAACCCAAAGTCACATTCCATTAATTATCGGGCTAAAGAATGAGTGTTATTTAAGACACTGTCCACGATAAACCTAAAAATCAATATCAATTCAATTCCAATTAAATATTATTTAATTGGTACACTTCATTAAATCTAAATAAAAAGATTTAATCTTTTCTCAACTGGGTTCAAGAACAGTGTTAATGAAGACACCATTCACGACAAACCCAAATCACATTTGATATTAAACACAAGGCTCTGAATAGAAAATATACCGGCTTATATTCAATATCAAATTCTACGACTAACAAATATCGTATTGGAAATAACGATATATATATCTTTCAAATTCCCATAACAATATCTGTATCATCGCGAAATCAAACATTGAAATAATCCAAAGACAATTTCGATTCAAATCCAATCCAATATAATTATTGGAAATTTTGGTTATTTTTCAAAGCCATTTCTAATCCAGTTTATTTATTTTAAAAATAAATAGAATTATAATTCTAGTTCAAAACTAGTTCATTTCGATAAAAATCTATTTTTTATCTTTTCAAATATGGAGTTTTCCATCCCAATTCTTTCTAAATCTTTTCTTATGATTTTACACAAATTATTACTATTTTTAATAATTTTATGAAGGCCCGTACAGTCGATTTCGATCAACGGCCATCGAACTGCACTTACAGTGACCTTTTCCAAATTTGATTTGGACATAATTCCAAATCCAACCGTTAGATTTCAAATTTCTAATATTCGTTAGAAAGCTCTTTTCGATACGAACCCAACGGTTCCGGATTTAGGAGAATCCGACGGTCGGATATCCCGTAATATCCGTTCGAAGTCAATGGTCGAAATTCGCGAACTGCCGCGGCGCGACGCGTTCTATTCAGGCCATTATATTATATATATAATATATATAATATGTACTTCATCGATTTCAATTCAAATCGTGCTTTATAAATTGTTTTAAATTCGTTTTCGAAACGGTTTCAACTTCATATTCAATTTCAAATCAAAATTGAATATTCCAATATAAATTCGTTTTAAATTTATTTCAAATCGATTTCAATTCAAATTGATTTGTAATTCAATTTCAATTCGAATTCCTTTATATTCAATTTAATTCGAATTCATTTCTTTTCAAAACATCAGATTTTGAAATCACTTTCGATATTCATTATAAAATGAATAAAATCGACATAAATATCGTTCACGTCAAAATGGCGTCAATCTAATCAACACGGCTTCATATATTTCTATTTTCAAATATTCTATTTCAAATATTTCCTTTTCAAATATTTCTATTTCAAACTTTCTTTCTCAAAACTGGAATGAGGCCCAATCAATTACCATAAAATGTTAAGTACATGGATTTTCTACAACACAGGTATACAATAACAACGATGAATAATCAACCATCATCCAAAGTGCATTCTACACTGTATAAGCATCAAATATAAATATTCAACGCTTATAACAGTCTGTCAATCGATCGATCGACATACAACTAAACAATCGGGATTAGTGTACATCAAATATCATCCCAATACCCGTGTGGGGTTTCAAACAATCAAACACGGATTTTATTTGTGCAGTTGGGCGATGTGTAAAATTTATCGTCTCAATCAATATCAGTCTAATGTGTGTATATAAACAAATCGTCCGATTTGTTTATTTTTATTTCATTTCATATGCACGTTAAAATTTCTATTTTTAACTATAAAATATTTTTAACTACATAAATATATTATTTTATTTCACATCACATCACACAATCAACTACACAACAAAATCAAACAAACAAGCATACAAGCCGTCCATGGTCTGTGGACGACGGGTGTCGGGTGCTACTAAACACCGTCTGCATCCTAGTATATATTTTAACTAGAAAATTAAATTAAAGAGTGAGAAATTCTCATAGAATAGCTAATTCAAACCCCCGACTCTTCTTCGCAGAAAATCTTTGCCACTCGCCCTTCGTCACTTTCTTTGCCCATATTCTCTACATATGTAAAAATCACATTTTTACTTCGCTATTCAATATATAAAAATCGAATTTTTTTCTTACTATTCAATATATAAAAATCGAATTTTTACTTTACTATTCAATATATAAAAATCGAATTTTTAATTCGCTATTCAATATATAAAAATCGAATTTTTACTTCGCTATTCAATATATAAAAATCGAATTTTTACTTTGCTATTCAATATATAAAAATCATATCTTTTATAGTTTAAAAATCAAATTTTTTATAGTTTAAAAATCAAATTTTTTATAGTTTACAAATCAAATTTTTTATAGTTTAAAAATCAATTTTTTTTTAGTTTAATAATCAATTTATATAAATCAAATCTTTGCCTAATTTTATATATAAACAAAGTATTGCTTTATATATAAATAATTTTTCAAGGGTTTAAAATAAACAAATAAAATCAGATCTAAAAGAAAATAAATAATAACAATAAATAGGAAGGCTTATAGTTTTTTTTCTTTTCAACGAAGGGGGGGTCTTGACGTCGTGGAGATGAAGGAGGTTGGGGATGGCCACGTCGGAGGTGGTTGGGCGGCCTTGGCGGACCTCGAGCGATGGAGGGTTCACGGTCGATTTGGGGGAAATGGGTTTCGGGGTCTGTAGCTCGCGCGATGGAGTTGTTCTCGTCGGAGGTAGGTAGAAGAAAGGGAAGCGCAGGGAGAAGAAGAGGAAGGGGGGACGCTGCGAGGTGGAGGCGTGTGCGTCGAGGCATAAACGGAGGAGCAGATCGCGATTCCCTTTGGGTTTTTTTTTCATTTCTGGTCAACGGGGAAGGAAAGGTTGGGAGGAGTAGTATAAATAAATATATTATTTTAATTTTAATTTTAAAAATCCAAAAAGTAACTTTTATTTTCGAACTCGAAATCGAACCCACCGACTGTCGTCCCTAGCTAATAACCCCCATTCCGAACACAATGGGATATGTATCGTAGACTGATTTAATAGTTTCGATCAGTTTCCGTCAAAATCAACATATAACTCTATATATTGAATTTGAACGCGCATTTCAATTTACCGGGGCCATATACTACCTAGAAAAATTTCAAAAATATATTTTCTAGCTTCGTATTGACGATACGGTCCTAACAAAACTAGTTTCGTCAAATTCTGAGACCGTTTGAAAAATGGCCATTTTCCAGTCGATTAAAAATCAACTGAAACTTGTCAAACGCGTTTTCCTTTGCCATGCTCACATATTGATTCGAAAAATTATGAAATTTGAAACCTAGCAATAATTTGACATCCCGGATCCAACAAAAGTGGTTTCATCGAAATCCGAGGTCGTTTGCAAAATTTCCATTTTTAAGGGCCTGAATTCCATAGCGACTATTCAGAATTTTCAACTGGACATATCTTTTGATTCCCGCTATGAAATTTCAAATTTTCAGATTCGTTGGAAAGATATTCTCAATTAGATCCCATTATTTCTGGTTTCACTAAAATCTGGTTTATTTTGCACCCGGTATGTTCAATTGAAGTTTGAAATCGAATTATCGAACTACCGCGCTATTTTCAATTCTATTTATAATTATATATAATTATATATATTCTAACGACTACTTATATAATATATACGTTCGAATTCCATTCAAAATAAATTTCTCGTCGATATTATTTAAAACAATTCATTTTAAATGTTCAAAATTCGTTAAAATTGCCAAAATAAAAATTTTAAACTGGCCTAGTTTTTCGGGTTGTTACGATCTCCCCCACTTAAAAATTTTCGTCTCCGAAAAGGAACCAAGTCGAAAGTGGTTTAATTAATCAACTCTACGTTCGATCTGGCTTCCGTTCTCCAACTTTTCAGTTTTTGAGAATTTTCAAATTCTTCAAAAATTTGGCTAACACCCTAAATTTTCGAAAAATTTCGCCATAACCTCCCCTGCACCGGGAGCCACGGGAAAATCCCGAAATTGCCATAAGGCCTTCTGATCTCAAAAAGAAAAAGAAAAAGCCAAGCGGCTAGCCAATAGGCTCATAAAATCATCATCACCCAAACAAAACAGTAAATTATGGTAAACATGTACCTATTTGTCGGGCAAACAATTTTATTCTTCTACTCTAGCCTCCTTGCTATGACCTTTTCAATGTAAGTACATGTATATGCAAGCAAATGCGACCAAATTTCAATACAGTTCAATATTTGACCAATTTGGTTAAAGTTTCAACATTTAATTATTCAAACAATAATCAAACAACACAACCATCAATCAATTAGTGAATTATCATTTCAAATTCATAACTTTGATATATAGTCAAAAATCTCATTTTTGGTGCCAATTCACAACAATGTATTCTGGCTATATTTTGGTTCTCAAACCAGTCCAATGGAAATATATAAATATCACACCTTCGAAACTCGAACACAACATTGATGATGGGTACCCATCATCAGAATCATTCCCAGGCGACTACGGTGGGATTCTATATCTACCCTGTATATTAAAATTTCGAATATACGTTTTCAAGGCGTATATGCAAAACCTTTACATATTGGATTGTCCAAATCAATATAAATAAATAATCAAATATGTATAATTGATTTAAATTTTCAAAACAAAATTTGTTTTCACTTTAAAAATATACTCTTCACACTCGTTCTAGGATACTATTGATCCTATCTCTAACGAGTCATTCCAATTGGATATTACTAATCCAGTTTCTGATGAATTCTTTCATATGGTTCTAAGGTGCCTTGTTCTCTGAACTTTGTAAACCAAAGAACTGATACCAACTGTGACAAAAAGGAATTTCGCTCGGTCCGAATCAATCGCTAAACCGACCCAGACCGTTCGAAACGCCTGATTGTTTTGAGCACAAGACAAAATAGAACGCAGACGGAAGAAAATTTCATTGTATATTACAACAATGCATCAGATTACAAGAATATACAGAGTATAAAGAATATTACACAGAAATATCAGAGATTTAAATTACATTTAAATACATCGCAGTGGAAAATAATACAATACACAACTAGAAGAGATATACGGATACAAAGCTTTGCGGATAAGGGCACCCAGAGTTTAGGTTAAAACAATATACTCCAGGTCAGTCATGTGACTGGTGTTAGAACTAAAACAGTTATTAATCTTTATTTAAAAGTTAGAATAATCAAGGGACCACGCCGTATAACACGGAACAGGTTTTCTCCTAAGAATACCAGTGCATAAAACAAACAGCGCAATGCTAAATAATGAAAAATGAAGCTGTTATAAGACCCAGGTCCTATCACACAATGCAACGCAAGCCGGGGGATAGGGTTTTCCCTTATAACAGCCAAAGAATGCTATATACGTTTAAAAGAAATCATTTGATACTATTATAAGTATATAGTATATAAAACAACTTCAAATCATAAGTATCAATCATAGGCGGCATGAATGCCCCCATACCACTATGTCTTCATATATAGGTTATACAATTAAAATCGCAAAGTCACGTATTTGGAAATTGGGTTTCCATCTATGAACCGAGGCAAAAGATAGTCCTCTACCAATTCGAGACTCTCTAGCCCGAGCCTCAGGCAAGTACTCAGTCAAGCGTTGGAGCGACAGGGCCGGTCCACCGATGCGGATTAAAATGCCTGAACACTACTTTTCCCCGCCCTCCAGTGCGTAAATGAGCCAACGAATGGCTCCATCGGACCCGGATCGTCCGATCTAACCGAGGCGCCTCGCAACAGCAACAACCACACAGGTGAAAAGTATATAAATGTCAGGGCTGGTAGGTCACTGACACCACCCTAGCTAAAAAGAAACGCATGCCCTCCCTGAGGTCCTTCTCCCGTTTTTGGTTCACAATCGGAGTGTAAGGCTCGCGAATTCTCGTTACACAAAGCTGTGCCACACAGGCTGTGCTTTGATCATCACCACAACACTATACTTTTCAACAGAAGCCTCGATCAATTGCATCTTAGCATGCCACACAGGCAAACCACTCTATGCAACCGATATCAGTCACATAGAATGAAATCCAATGTCAGACACACAGTCCATTTACAAGTCTGTTCTGGTTCTGAACGAAACCGGAGGCACTTTCCCCGCATATCCATCGATCTCCAAGCACATCTGGACGACCACCGATTGATTCCCTCATCTTGGGTGTACAGCCCAATCAAGATCACCAGTAATCACCCAAACGATGTGAAGACTTCCAGTCTTCAACCACTATCTTCATCTTCGACTTATCGTCGTATCAGTTATTCAGAATGGGATAAACCCGGTCTTTCCGAATAACTCGCGTATATTTTAAATAAGTGTTACACAACCACAACATACGCCTCATTCCAATTCATCAGTCACTAACCGTAAATTAATCAAGAGAATAACTTCCCAAATATTAACCCCGAATGCTGAAACCAACATCAGATCAATAACCAGAAAACCATTCTGCTTGGCTAACCGACAGTTAGTTTCTAAATTTCACATTCATAGGGAAAGGTTCCCATTAATTTTATCCAAGATAAATTTCTTGAATTTATTCTTTAATCTACTTTTGAATATCAATTCAAACTAGTCGGGATTAACGAACTTTACCGAAGTTATCATTTATTTTAATTTCCCAATCCCAACCTATTCATCCCATGAAGTAAAACTGGTAATACTTCATATCTAACACTACGGTGTTATCGGTAAATTCCATTACCATTTCACGTTCAAATCTAATTAAAGATTTAACTATCGCCTGGAGCAAAACTGGTGATACTCCATTCTCGATCATTTCAATCTAATTAAAGATTCATTAAAACTCCACTTAGTTTTAATCGTTAACTGGGTTAAAGAATCAGTGTCATTTAAAACACGGTTCACGATAAAACCAAAGTCACATTCCATTAATTATTGGGTTAAAGAACGAGTGTTATTTAAAACACTGTCCACGATAAACCCAAAATTCAATATCAATTCAATTCTAATTAAATATTATTTAATTGGTACACTTCATTAAATCTAAATAAAAAGATTTAATCTTTTCTCAACTGGGTTCAAGAACAGTGTTAATGAAGACACCTTTCACGACAAACCCAAATCACATTTGATATTAAGCACAAGGCTGTGAATAGAAAATATACCGGCTTATATTCAATATCAAATTCTACGACTAACAAATATCGTATTGGAAATAATGATATATATATATATATATATATCTTTCAAATTCCCATAACAATATCTGTGTCATCACGAAATCCAACATCGAAATAATCCAAAGACAATTTCGATTCAAATCCAATCCAATATAACTATTGGAAATTCTGCTTATTTTTCAAAGCCATTTCTAATCCAGTTTATTTATTTTAAAAATAAATAGAATTATAATTCTAGTTCAAAACTAGTTCATTTCGATAAAAATCTATTTTTATCTTTTCAAATATGGAGTTTTTCATCCCAATTCTTTCTAAATCATTTCTTATTGTTTTACACAAATTATTACTATTTTTAATAATTTTATCAAGGCCCGTACAGTCGATTTCCATCAACGGCCATCGAACTGCACTTACAGCGACCTTTTCCAAATTTGATTTGGACATAATTCCAAATCCAACCATTAGATTTCAAATTTCTAATATTCGTTAGAAAGCCCTTTTCGATACGAACCCAATGGTTCCGGTTTTAGGAGAATCCAATGGTTGGATCTCCCGTAATATCCGTTCGAAGTCAATGGTCGAAATTCGCGAACTGCCGCGGCGCGGCGCATTCTATTCAGGCCATTATATTATATATATAATATATATACTTCGTCGATTTCAATTCAAAATGTGCTTTATAAATCGTTTTAAATTCGTTTTCGAAACAGTTTCAACTTCATATTCAATTTCAAATCAAAATTGAATATTCCAATATAAGTTCGTTTTAAATTCATTTCAAATCGATTTCAATTCAAATTGATTTCTAATTCAATTTCAATTCGAATTCCTTTATATTCAATTTAATTCGAATTCATTTCTTTTCAAAACATCAGATTTTGAAATCACTTTCGATATTCATTATAAAATGAATAAAATCAATATAAATATCGTTCACGTCAAAATGGCGTCAATCTAATCAACACGGCTTCATATATTTCTATTTTCAAATATTCTATTTCAAATATTTCTTTTTCAAATATTTTTATTTCAAACTTTCTTTTTCAAAACTGGAATGAGGCCCAATCAATTACCATATAATGTTAATTGTATGGATTTTCTACAACACAGGTATACAATAACAACGATGAATAATCAACCATCATCCAAAGTGCATTCTACACAGTATAAGCATCAAATATAAATATTCAACGCTTATAACAGTCTGTCAATCAATCGATCGACATACAACTAAATAATCGGGATTAGTGTACATCAAATATCATCCCAATACCCGTGTGGGGTTTCAAACAATCAAACACGGATTTTATTTGTGTAGTTGGGCGATGTGTAAAATTTATCGTCCCAATCAATATCAGTCAAATGTGTGTATATAAAAAAATCGTCTTATTTGTTTATTTTTATTTCATTTCATATGCACGTTAAAAATTCTATTTTTAACTATAAAATATTTTTAACTACATATATATTTTATTTTATTTCACATCACATCACACAATCAACTACACAACAAAATCAAACAAACAAGCATACAAGCCGTCCATGATCTGTGGACGACGGGTGTCGGGTGCTACTAAACACCGTCTGCATCCTAGTATATATTTTAACTAGAAAATTAAATTAAAGTGAGAAATTCTCACAGAATAGCTAATCCAATCCCACGACTCTTCTTCGCAGAAAATCTTTGCCACTCGCCCTTCGTCACTTTCTTTGCCCATATTCTCTACATATGTAAAAATCACATTTTTACTTCGCTATTCAATATATAAAAATCGAATTTTTTTCTTGCTATACAATATATAAAAATCGAATATTTACTTTACTATTCAATATATAAAAATCGAATTTTTACTTCGCTATTCAATATATAAAAATCGAATTTTTACTTCGCTATTCAATATATAAAAATCGAATTTTTACTTTGCTAATCAATATATAAAAATCAAATCTTTTATTGTTTAAAAATCAAATTTTTTATAGTTTAAAAATCAATTTTTTTATAGTTTAAAAATCAAATTTTTTATTGTTTGAAAATCAAATTTTTTATAGTTTAAAAATCAAATTTTTTATAGTTTAAAAATCAAATTTTTTTATAGTTTAAAAATCAATTTATATAAATCAAATCTTTGCCTAATTTTATATATAAACAAAGTATTGCTTTATATATAAATAAATTTTCAAGTGTTTAAAATAAACAAATAAAATCAGATCTAAAAGAAAATAAATAATAAAAATAAATAGGAAGGCTTACTGTTTTTTTTCTTTTCAGCGAACGGGGGGTCTTGACGTCGTGGAGACGGAGGAGGTTGGGGATGGCCGCGTCGGAGGTGGTTGGGCGGCCTTGGCGGAGCTCGAGCGATGGAGGGTTCACGGTCGATTTGGGGGAAATGGGTTTCGAGGTCTGTAGCTCGCGCGATGGAGTTGTTCTCGTCGGAGGTAGGTAGAAGAAAGGGAAGCGCGGGGAGAAGAAGAGGACGGGGGGAGGCTGCGAGGTGGAGGCGCGTGCATCGAGGCATAGGCGGAGGAGCAGATCACGATTCCCTTTGGGTTTTTTTTATTTCATTTCTGGTCAACGGGGAAGGAAGGGTTGGGAGGAGTAGTATAAATAAATATATTATTTTAATTTTAATTTTAAAAATCCAAAAAGTAACTTCTATTTTCGAACTCGAAATCGAACCCACCGACTGTCGTCCCTAGCTAATAACCCCCATTCCGAACACAATGGGATATGTATCGTAGACTGATTTGATCGTTTCGATCAGTTTCCGTCAAAATCAACATATAACTCTATATATTGAATTTGAACGCGCATTTCAATTTACCGGGGCCATATACTAACTAAAAAAATTCATGAAAAATATTTTCTAGCTTTGTATTGACGCTACAGTCCTAACAAAACTAGTTTCGTCAAATTCTGAGACCGTTTGAAAAATGGCCATTTTCCAGTCGATTAAAATCAACTAAAACTGGTCAAACGCGTTTTCCTTTGCCACGCTCACATATTAATTCGAAAAATTATGAAATTTGAAACCTAGCAATAATTTGACATCACGGATCCAACAAAAGTGGTTTCGTCGAAATCCGAGGTCGTTTGCAAAATTTCCATTTTTAAGGGCCTGAATTCCATAGCGACTATTCAGAATTTTCAACTGGACATATCTTTTGATTCCCGCTATGAAATTTCAATTTTTCGGATTCGTTGAAAAGATATTCTCAATTAGATCCCATTATTTTTGGTTTCACTAAAATCCGGTTTATTTTGCACCCGGTATGTTCAATTAAAGTTTGAAATCGAATTATCGAACTACCACGCCATTTTCAATTCTATTTATAATTATATATAATTATTTATATTATAACGACTATGTATATAATATATAAGTTCGAATTCAATTCAAAATAAATTTCTCGTCGATATTATTTAAAATAATTCATTTTAAATGTTCAAAATTCGTTAAAATTGCCAAAATAAAATTTTTAAACTGGCCCAGATTTTCGGGTGGTTACATTCTGTTGCCTTTAGCTTTCTTAATTAATTATTTTCGCTGCATTGTATTATCTTCCTTGCTATCCTAAGTTCTAAATTGTTTAACACTGTGACTAATGGTTCTGCAGGGTCGAAGTTCATTCATCATGTCTCATCTGCTGTCACTCAGCATTGATACAGGGGTTTTGCGTAGTACATCTTATGGGTTGAAAATGGTTCAACATCAGTATTTGTAATTTACGGTAGGCAAAAGATTTGGTACAGCTGCGCATGCATGTGAAGAATCTGTTCCCATCTTGCTTTAAATTTTCTCTTTTCCCTTTATTTTTATTTTTTTATTTTTATATGCATAGCTTTTGCTATTGAACGTATTGAGTTGAAAGTTTCTCTGTATCATAGCTGTGAGGCTATCCATGAACTATTGAATTTTAATATTAAATTGCACAGATTTGATTGCAGCATAGTTGTAGAATTGTACTTTGAACAGATTTGAAACAAAATTTGTTTTACTATTTTACCGAGTTGTTTTGTATCCCTCAGTACCATATATCTACTTGAAGTCTGTAATGTGTTCACATTAGTATTAAAGGTTGTAAATCAGCTTGGTAAAAGGTCTTGTAGAGGAGTCCATGAACATGAAGAGACCATTCCTTTCTTATTGGATTTTCTTGAATTCAAATTCTCTGTTTCTTATATTCCTGATATCCCTTGTTTAAGGAGGTTTGCATTTCCTGTCGAACGCATTTTATTCTCTTGAAATATCATGTTTAACTGATTATCGTTATTATTTACTTACATATTAACATATATTTTATCTGTATGATTAGTCACACGTACACTTGGGAATATTACGCTTACCATAAACAATTATATACCGCTATGTATGCCGTCCTATTTTTACTACTATACCCGAAGTCTAAGCGTTATGTATTTACATATATATATATATACAACTAAATCCGTAACTATATAAATAGTTTATAAAGAAAATATATCGATAAATTGCTAAATAAATACCAAAGCTATTAAATTCAAGAATAAATAAATATCCACATATATGCCCAACTAGAATAGTATCTGACTTCAGATCAAAGATCGAATTATAACTCACTATCAAAATTTCAAGTTAACCAAAATCTAAAATATATAGAAAACGTTATTAAATTTTATTAAATAAACGTTATCGTTTATAACGATTTCCATAGCGACTATTTTAAAATTTGAATTGGACATAACTAACAAATTATAATACGAATCTAGATTTTTCTCTTTCATTAGAAAATTATAACCAATTCGATCCTAACGTTTCTTGTTTCATGAAATTCCGACTTATATCAGATCCTTTATACTAAATCGAAGTTCAAAACTGAATATTACAAACTACAGCGCCATTACGAGCTCGTTTATTATTAAATAGAATTTATAATGTTTAAACTTCGTTTTAATACATGAATTAATTATAAAAAATCCATAAATATTCCAATAATAATATTTAAAACATAATTAAGTATCCAAAGTAAAATGGCCAAAAATCCAGGCCGTTACACAGAAGTTTAATGGTCACACTAGTTTCATGAGTATGTGATACATGAATGATTGACTCTAGTGCAAGTGGGAGATTGTTAGAGTTTATGCCCTAGAGGAAATCCATTTGATGTGATTAATAACATTGTTGATGTTATTTTTTTATTTGGAATATGAATATTATCTTATGTTATATTTGTTGCATAATATAAATATTAACATATCAGAAGTCCATAGAATACTAATATTGAATTATAAAGTTCGAGTAAGACTTGAACTTGAAATTATATAATATATTGAGTATTATAATTCTTAAATGTCCCTAGTCAAGTTTTATTGTTTATATAGGACAACAATAAAACATTGAGACTAATATGTTGATTGACTGATGACCACATCTCGTTGATCATTAATATACATGATATTAATGTCCAAACATAAATACTTACTGGAGAATAGCGTATTGGGATGACCCACTATGAGATAACTACATGAAATATAATTAACAGTATCATAAGTTATTCTCATAGTGACAGTGATGTAATGGTCCTCAGACCTGAAATCATTATAATTTTATTCGAGGATATTTGTGTTTTAATATCATCTAAAGTTACTTGCGATAGAGTAGACGATAATGGTGATTATTGGATACATCTCGAATTGAATGAAAATCGTGAATGATCTAGATGGAATTTAACCCTATGATATATTCGTAGTGATGTCCATGGGCCTCTTGATTGGGTGAGACTGTGAAATGCATGGTCATGCTCAAATATTTATTCGTTTTAAACAGTCTGCTCATTGATCAAGATAAACGGATTTAATTATAAAGAGAGTGATATGTTCCATGCCTCGAGTTTAATTCTGGATATACTGGTTAAAAGGATTATATTACGTTAATACACTTGTCACGAAATGGTTGTATTGAATCGTTGATTTTATTATAACTTGGGTAGCAACGACGTAATTGCTAGATGTCAATTACTATTTATGATTTTAAATACTATTTAAATCATTTCCAACTTTATAATAACCTATGGGTCACACACTTAGAACGTTACGAAGAAAAACCATTTAATTAGACAAATAAATTATCAAATTTGTTGATATTTATTCAAGGTTAAAATGGTATATCGGGGTTCCTTAGTTTATGGTACACATTAAATTTTATGAAGAAAATCGTTTCCTTTATAAATTGGACACGTGACCCAATTTTGGACTGATCAGATCAAAAAATCCAAAACCCTATCCAGTGCCCCTTTTTTTTAACAAAATCCAATTTAATGGTAGCTTGCACCATGATCACCACTCCTCTTTGATTCGATCAAAAGGAAAACGTTCTTGTGGACTAATCTATGGAGGCGGGCGTCTTGTCTTGTTCAGATTCGAATCAACTAATACCCAAATCCCTTGCATGAACACGGATGAACCCATAGCAAGGTATTACTCTCGATTTACATATTATCATATAGATCTAGTTTTATATGGTTGAAATTTCATTTATTAGACATGAAATCAAACCAATTTTTCTAACATAATATGCTACCAGAGATTTACACTTCAGTGCATATGTGGATTTCATGAGTTTACTTTTCGAAACTTCAAGCCTCAATATTTTGTTGTATTTATCTATTCATGTATAACAACAAGTTGAAACTTTTTTGTGTCAATGAGATGAAATTAATAATTTGTAAATTGTTGTAATATATATGTGTGAACATGCTCTTGTCATATTTTATTTAGTCCCACGTCATGGGGATAAGTTTAACATCAGCTTCAAAGCCTATATATAAAGGAGGCAATGTAACAGAAATGTACACACTTGAAGAAATAGAAATAAAAGTCCTTCCCCTATCTTTTCTGTTCTTTCTAATGGCTTCTTGTTTAACATATGTTCCGTTCTATTTTATAACACGTCATCAGCACGAAGCTCTAACCGATCTAATTATAGATCTCAAAATGGTAGGTTATTTTTCTAATCTCATTGATTTGACTTTTCAAATCTCCATTTTTGTTAGATCCATCTCATTCTAGATCTAAATCTATTGTTTTATCTTCTAAATTTTTTTTTGCCTTATAATTGTAGAACTCATGTAGATCTACACTTTGAGATCTGATTCTTATTTTGTTAATCGTATTTCAAATATCACTCTATTATAGATCTGATTTTTTTTAATGTAATCATACTATTGATATCAAAATTATACTCAAATTATATACATTAGAGATCCCTACATGATTTAAAAATGAGATGTTAATTATAATGATTTATTCTTTTTGGATTCGATAAATTTTTGTTCTTACCTATTCATATAAATTCATAATTTAATTTGATGTTGTTACATAATTCATATTTCTGAAGAAATGTTGTAATGTTTCTTAGAGAAACAAATATAAATATAATACGTATCCAGAAGATCGTGTTAAGTTCAGATCTAATATTGATCTATCACCAAAAGTGAATTATGAAAAATAAACAAATGAAATATCATAGTATATTAATTTTTTGGAATATGAAATAATATGAACCTGAAGTTCATATGTTGAAGAAGAAAAAAATTAAAGCCCAAAGCTTTCTTAAATGTTATGGCATGAAAACATTATACTTTTAGAAGAAGTTAAAAGAGACACACACATTATAATATGTGACAATAACATTGGATTCAATAGCAGATCTCTAAACGGATTTCATCTAACTGACATCTTTCATGTACAATTCATATTAATTGAATATCCTGAAGATATATATTCATATTAATCTCTTGAAGAGAGGTTTTAGAGATTTAATTTAATGTAGCAAATCCAATATCCTAGAAGAGATGTTAGAATTTTTTTTGTTGCATTGCAATTACATAAATAAAAAGACATGTTCCCTGAAGGAATATCATACACTCAAAAGTAGTGATTTCTTTTCTCTCTTGAATCTTATTATTATTTTATACACTAATTTTGTTAATGCATTTAAGGTTTGATATGTATTTTTATATATTGATATGGCATTTCAATAGTTTGTATATATTTATCTCTGGAGGAGATAAGTTCATCCCAGAAGCGGTGATAATATGTTATCTTTAGAGGATATTTGTATATTTGGAAATGGTAAAATATCTCTAGAAGTGATCTGTTTATTTAAAAATAATAAAATATCTCCAAAAAAGATTTCTACAATTAAAAATGACAAAATTTTTGTAGAAAAAGTTCATATGACATGAAGTTCATATACACTTTTTTTTTTTAATTAAGGAACCTGAAGTTCATATGCAAATGAGGAACCTGAAGTTCATATGAGAATGAGGAACCTGAAGTTCATATGCAAATGAGGAACCTAAAGTCCATATACGAATGAGGAACCTGAAGTTCATATGCAAAGGAAGAACCTGAAGTTCATATGAAAATGAGAAAGATGATGACGCAAATTCAATGACTAAAGAAAAATATGCATCTCGAAGATCATAAATTAAGATTTAAATATTGATCTTAAATACCTGAAGTGTATGCAGAAGCAATTTTTGTTATAAAAATAGAAAATTTAGAACCTGCAGTTTCTATAATGGTTAGAGATAATTTTGATATAAAAAGAATGGTCTAAAAGATTTTTATATGGATTGTATAATTTGAACCTAAAACATGTAATTTTTATATTTTCAATTTTATGTATAGATCTGCAAGTTTATGGAATTATTCATATTAAAGAATATAAAATCTCATTTCTATAATTATGCATTTCTACTCAATTCTCGATTAGACATTATGCACATATATGGTATCTTAGAAAATATGATTATTGGGAATGCAATACAACTATAAGTTGTTTATTTCAGTTTTGATGTTGATCAATACTATAGCTAGTTCCAAATTTTTTTATGTTGAATTAAGTAAAATTTATTTATTTGATTCATATATTTAGACCGTATAATGGTAATTTCCATTATTTTTATAATAAATGCATTAAATGTATCGTTATGGTAATATATATTGTATTGCTATATTATTATAAATGTATTAAAATCATTTGTTATTGTAAGTTAGATGATGTATGTTTGTGCTTGGATTAAGAATAGTCATATGTATTATTATTCGATGTATTTGGCAACTAATATCTAATGTAATGGAAGAAGTTGTATAACTCATAACTGAAACCTGAAGTCTTGAATTATGAAAAACTGGGAATTTTTTTGATAAAGTTTATAAGTTTTAATTCTTGACAATTAACAAGAATTTAAAAGCTTCTAAAATAGAAGTATGTTAAAAGATTGAGAACCAGAAGTTCATGATAAATTTATAAAATTGACATACATTTGTATGTGTATATATATGCATGGGAACTTGAAGTTTCTTAATCAATGAACTTGAAGTACTTAATAATTTAAAAGCCTGAAGCTTTACTGATACTGGTGAAATAGTAACATTAATAAAATTGATATCCAAAGATTTCAAAAGTTTCAAAATGAGTTGTATCTTGCTTATATATTTATATTTACATATTATGTTGAAGAATAAATTTTAACAACTTGGAGTTGTTTATATATTTTAATTGATACAGAAGTTCAATAGAGTGGAACCAGAAGTTCAATACGGAGGAATCAGAAGTTCAACATAGTTGAACCATAAGTTCAATACAGCTTAAAAACTTGAAATTGTTTATATATTATTTGAGCTAGAAGTTCAATATGGATTAACAACTCGAAGTTGTTCATGTATTTCATTTGAACCTGAAGTTCAATACAGTTCCAAATAAGAAATTTTGGATATTATGAAACGATCTTTAAGACTCACATTGACATTGCTTGATAAGCAAAAATTAATGATCGGAACCTTATGAACAATTTTGTTCTAAAATAGTAACTCGAATGAGATAGAATATGCAAATCAATTACATATGGAATACATGGACACACGTATATACACATATATGCGAATATTTAATTAATAACTTGAAGTTGTCATGAGCTGTAATGGCGCGGATTTTCGACCCAAGAAATCAACATAAATACACTGTCAATTTCTCGAGCATCGAAAATACCGAGACATTAATAGAAGAATTTAAAGGATGAGATAGAAAAGATAGAACTAATAGAATAGAAGAAGAAGAAGAAGATCACAACTGAACAGAATCAGAGAAAACACGAATCTCACAGCGGAATAATAATCTTTATTATATAACAAGTTTGAAATACAAATCTGAGTTTGTATATATACATACCATATCAGAGTATAATACATGGTGTACATCACAGCGGAAATAATCTCTTAATAACTAATAGTGGAGCATCCTGCTTTTAGCTCCTCCAAGTGAATCTGCAAAATCATGAAACACTTGACTGCCCGTACAAATTTGGGCACCCAAGAGTTTAGGGAAAACACAAACAAATAAACTCTGGGTCAGTCATGGGACTGGTGTGAGTAAATTCCAACCATACTGTTTAACTTTGAAAACCTTTTCAAACAAGAAGATAATAGTAAGACCAGCCCACCCATAAGCATGGACGGTTTTTACCTTACTATAATCCAAAATACTTTGATATCGAAACCAGTGATATTATGATAATGTCTAAACAAATAATTATCCAAGTAGCAGAACGCTTGCATCTCACGTTCCACATATATATAATATAAAATCATAAACCGCAGGGCGCTTATTGGAGATTGGACTTCGACAGACAAGGTATGGGAGCACCTTTTGAATAGTGTACTCTAGAGGGGATACACTCAGGGTTCAACAAGAACGTCTTGCAACCCGGCCACACATGACCGCTCACTCATTTAGCTTGAGTGTCGCGAATATATTGCCACAACGGTTGTAGGCCATCCAACTGTCATCCGAAGATACAGAATCGAAAAGAAGTATAAATATGAATTTTCTCTAGATCGATGACAATACACCCTGCTTGGGGATGACCCAACTAGCCATGCTGCCTAGCCCAACTTCTTTCACTTCCTGGTTGTGAGGCTAGAGGCTACGTCTATCTTCAGAACATCTGATCACCATTCACTTTGAATGTCACATCGTCAAATCCGTAATCACACATTGATTACACAAATGCACACGGGGTGTAGAATAAAGAGAAGTCACCTTCTCCCCACCAACTTGGTATATTCATAAAATCAACGGCGTGACCGTTGGAAATACTCTGTCAGACACTCGTCCATACAAGTTGTCCTGGGACTGGACAAACAAAACACACCATTCTATAACTGGACGATCCTTGCATTTAACTCCGTCTTCAATTATCTTCAGCATATCTCATTCGCAACGATTATGCCTATACGGAGTGGTTTTCGAGTAATAACCCAACCGGTCTCTCCGTACTGACAACGATGGTCAAAACACTTCGATAATCGGTTATTTAACTATCGGAGTTAAAACAACATCCATTCTAATGTATAACTAACATCACACAACCACGAGCACTTTTTATTCGACATTCATTTTTATTAATCGAATTCCCATATCTTACCGGATATTACTATACTCCCGATTTACCCTTTTACACTCTTGGAAAACATTTCCAGTTATTATAAAACCCTTATTCTTTCATATTCCAAAAGATATACGTTATCAACGTTCGATCCATTATTTTCACATTCTTTATTTCTATACTTGGATAATCTACCCTATTTATATTGGAAAATATTTCCAATTTCCTTTTAACCTTTTAATCGGCCCCATGTTCACTTTTAAAACATTATTCCCTTTGAAATGGGAATACTATCCCTTCTTATAGAAATCTAAACACCTTGATCATATAAATCTTTATTCATGTAATAATCTCCCTTATCTTATTTACAGAAATCTCTTTCATACTTTTCACTCCTATTCTACTTTATAAACTCTGTCTCTATGTCAACTTCTTATCAAATCGATATCAAGTTTATAACTAAATACTGATTTCTATCCTATCAACATTTATTTGTTTAAAACTAAATGTTCATTATTCTATCAGATTATAATCCCTAAAAATAGTTTATTTTTAATACTTTCGACATCGTCGAATTCTAGTTCCAAATCCTAACGGTTTAAATTCTAATCATATTTCGAACATCGAAATGTTGTCATTGTTTTCTAACAAGATTCTCCAATTTCTCTTTCTAAAACTGATTCTTATATTTTCTTACGACATCGTTATTTCTCACTTTCAAATAAGTGGATTTCAACTAAACTGCTTCATTTCCTAGGAAGTGCTGCTATATATAAAAGTCACGCTTAAGTCAATTCAACAGCAGTTAATTTGTTGCAATAGTTCTAAACTTGTCATAAGCTATAATATTCCCTTTATAACTAATCTCAACATTACAGTCACCCTTACCTTATCAACAGTGTTATTTTATCGCTATAGTTCAAACTTGTCATACGCTGTAATATTCTATGTTATAACTAGTCTCGTCATAACAGTTACGCTTAAGCCTAATCAACAGCGTTTATTTTATCGCTATAGTTCTAAACTTGCATATGTTGCCATATTCCTTTTCTACTAATCTTAACATCTATCTCCGTCACAAACTGATATCATTCCTCGAGAATAGTGAAGCCGTTCAAGTTGGGGTATTCTATTTACCTCTCAGACCTTGATCGACAACGTTCTTACCTTAGAACAGATATAAGTATGTATTCTAATCCTTTATTACTTATAATATTCATCAAATCGTATTTCCTTGTTTTACTTTGGAATATGGTTCTATAACATCATATTCATCCTTTGAAATCCTCATTGTTTATTATTATTTATTTTTAAACATTTACTCTTCGCTTTCATTTCATTCCATCATTCTATTTATAATTTCTTAAATTAAACGGGTAACTAATCTCATTAATCTTGATTAATTTATTTCCAAACTGTTTTCGTTAGATTAACTAAAATCCAATTAATCTGATAATCATTTTCCCAAATAACAGTTGATTAAATCAACTTCATTCCATCAGTAAATTCTTTAACTGATTTGAATTACTTCTTAACATTAGATTAATCTAATTAATCTAATAATATTTCTAAATTGTTTATCTTAAATATAATTATCCAAATATTTAATCGTCGAATAATTTCTGCTTTATAAACTTATTTTAAATGTCAACAGTCGTTTTATTTTACTTTATAAAAACGAACTCTAAAACACTGGTTTATAATAGAACTTCTATTATAAATTTAAATCTCCTTTTTAATTATAAAAATAAAATTTTTATAATTAACCTCGTTGATTTGCCTAACGGCCAATCAACTCCTTAACAAAACGATGGTTTTACGGTCCACTGTTACCACTTTCTAAATTGATATCGTTTATTGATTTATCGAAACAGATGTTGAATTTCCGTTCAACATCAATATTCACATGGGGTTTTAAATATAATTCGGGTTCATCCAAAACAAATAGTACATATAATTATCAAGGAATCCAGTCGGATTCCTCCAACCGGTTTTCCGCATCCACAGATGTCAGTCAACACAATTTACACTAACTCTATACTAGGGGATATTCTAATCGATGAAATCAGTGCCAACCGATGATGTGTACATATGTAACGGTATATGATATTCAACCAATTTACTTGTGATCTACCTAATCGACCATCACACACCATTCAAACAACATTAAAATATAATTAAAATATTTTAAAAAGATCAGAGTGAGTGAATTTACTCACCTTGGCGCGTTAACCGTTAAACAACGATTTGCGTCGGTATACCGGATCAGACGTTATAATTTCAACGGGTCCAGTCACGTTCCGTTTGCCGATTCCATTCCCTCTTTACTGTCACAACTACACCGTGTAGATCTGTTATGTAATCCTTCTTCTCGTTTAGCAATGGCGCAGATATCACCCGTTACTGAATAACGCTGCTCTTCTTTGCAGTTTTATGGCCGACATTCCCTACCAACTCCTAAGCTTGTCGTTTCACGGAAACTCCCTCCGAAACACCTACTTGTGCCACCAACTCCTAAGCTTGTCGCTTCACAGTAACCATACTCCGTTACCGGATCCGACTTCAACATGCTATAGTTTAAATCCTTCCACCCTATAGTCTTCTTCCTCGTGAAATGAAACTCCAGAACACTCTCAGCTCCTTTATACATACACCATTACCACGTTAAACAATACTTCAGTATATATCACCATTTTCACGTCCGCGCCCTACTTCTTATTCCCCTTCACATCTTCTAAACTCGACGGAAAATCAACTGCATAACCATTATCAACCTCGTCCAAAGCTCCATCATGCCATGCCATAAACACCCTATGCTTCACGCTGACAGTCTCCTGTATGCAACATATTACCGCATTCCCACTTCAGTATAAAACCCATTTCCATGCACTTCCACTATTTCCCTTTTTCTTTAGTTTCGAATGAAGTAAGCTACTGTGTATAAATGATTTTAAGGGTGAGTCGAGTATTTGGTTTTATTGATTTCCAGAAGAAGAAAACGAGTGAAGCAGCTTGTTCATTTATAGGAGGAGGAAGACTTCGGTTGTAAGGAGTAGGGATAAGATCAGAGTTGCTATCATAGGACGTGTATATAGGTCGTGTTAGAGTCTTTAGGGTGATGGAGATTTGATAGTAACGTGTAAATAGCTAGGCTAGATAAATTTAGAGCAAACCATACCTTCGTACTATGTATTTTATGTCTTAGAATCTAGGGAAGCACACTTTCGAATTGTATCTGTGAACGTAGGGTATGGTATGAAAACTTTGTTCTTCGTGAAAATGATTTGAGGTGCACGTTTTGGTACAGTCTTCAATTTGTATTCCACTGACTAGTCTGCTATATATATATATGGAGGAATTACCAGATAATATTACTGCCTCTTCTAACAGTACAGCGAAGGGACTAAAATCTCGAATTGAGGTCTGCCATGCTTTGTAGCCATCCTCGTTTTAATATGATAAGAAAGATTAGGCGGTAGGTTAAGGTGTACACGTATATAGGTTGATGTATAGGGTAAGGTGTACACGTATATAGGTCAGTGCTTTAAATTCTCACAGTTTAGTTTTGTCCAGATTTTGGTTGGCATATACGAGTCGTATATATATTAAAATATATGGTCGGTGACACGTGCAAAGATATTTCGTTGGTAAAATATGGGTATAGCTAGTTGTAGATTCTGGTCATTTCAAAATTGATGTATTCATTTATTTTGCAACAGTTAGTTATTTTTATTTTAGGGTACCCATTACATAAAATTCCGCTCACTCACAGACTGCTATGGACAGAAGTAAAGATATAGTTGTGTCCAGCGAGGTGTCCTAATTCCAAAAATACAATAACATCGGTAGATTGACTCATATTTTGAAACTCTGAAATACCGATACAGGGTGCACAATACTCCAAATAAAAAGTTGCATATTTAATTAATTAAAAATTACAGTAAAATTCTAAAAATTAAATTATCGCTGCGCCTCAAAAGAACCTTGTCCCGATTTGAAGCCGATGTCAAGTTATATTCAAATAACCGTTACGGTCGATATACGATTTCACAGCGACTTTTTGAATATTTGATTTGGACATATCTTGCAATCTACACAACGAAATCTGGTTTTTTCACTTCTGTTAGAAAGATACAATTCAACAGATTCCGACGTTTCTCGTTTCGAAGAAATCCGATTCAAAACGAGTCCGGTACACTCAGTTGAAGTTCAGAACGTTAAATTACGAACTGCAGGGTCGTTCTGAGCTCGATTATAATTGATATATATTTATATATGTTCAACTTCGTTTTAATTAATATATAAATCCCCTTATATTACGAATTCAATACTTAAACTGATTTAAATATTCAAGTTCAAACCGATAAAAATGTGGGACGTTACAGTCCTTCCCCCTTAAAATAATTTCGTCCTCGAAATTGCTAAGATAGGGAAAATGCTACAATCTCTGTTATAAACAGGTTAAAAATATTTTTGGTTAACTTCACAGTTTCAGTTTCAACTGAACTGATTATTTCTAATTATAATATTAATTTTTTCTTATTACCAAATATTTTCAAAATTTTGAAAATTTCCTAACAGCTTAATTTCCAGAGAATCTCGCCAGCATCTCCTCTGCACGGCTCACTCGGTATTACAACAACTTGCCACTCTGGGCTTTCTTCAATCCAAAAGAAAATCAATAACTAAGCATCTTGCCAACGGAATGATAAATCTCATATTTCATTAAAATATAAACGTGTACCTTTTTGGTCGGGCACTCAACTTTATCTTTTGCTACCAATTTAACCTATACTCCAGAATTCCAATTGATCTCTAATCAGTTTATCTTCAATTCCCATCAACTCGCCTTTTCCAAGCCAAAATTCTATTTCAACTCCAATTCTATTTACTGATTAATTTCTCAAATCAGTTATCTTCATCTCCAATTCAAAATTCGATTCTTATTCTCCAAGAATCAACTCGAATTTCCAATATTTCTCTTTTACAATCTCCATTCTGGATCGTTCCCAAATTCAGTCCAACTTTGTTTATCTTAGTTTATGTTCCACTTTTACCCTCTTAACTCCATAAGTTAAATTTTTATTTCAGAATTCAAATTCCTGGGATTTATTTCAAATCAGTTTGAAATCATATATAATTCAAAACATTTGAATTTATAACAATTTGTTTCTCAAAACAATCCAAAACAAAATCTTTGGTAGTAATCCGTCACTTAGCAACTCGAAAATTAACACTGATAATGCGGCCGTGATCATCAGAATTTATTTTCCAGTGATCAAAGTGAGTTTAATACTATATTATTATTATTTTAAAATTTATTTTAAAACACTTTCATTTTGGATTTTACTTCAAAATATCTTTCACATCATTTGGAAAACAATTTTTAAATCTCCCAGGATTTTAAAATTCCCTTATATCTAATTCAAATTCAATTTCAATTCTTTTCCAAGTTTCTAGAGTTTTATTTCAATTCTAGTTTTTAATTCAAATTCAGCTCATCTGATTTTGCATATCATACTTATATAATATTTCGATTGGTAATTTCTATAACCAACTCAATTATAATCATGTTCGATCATAATGATTATCACATATCCAATATATTATATTAATATCAAGATGCATACTTCTTTTCATATCAAAATATACTTTGGGTAAAATTATTTTATTTACCCACTTTTAAAACATACTGTGTCGAATTACTCTGTTCAAGAGTTTAGAAACACCTATCGACACAGTTTGCATTACTGTTTTGATCAGAATTTATAAACCACTCGACTGACCAGTCAACACAATATAAAACAGTTTTTATATTAATTTACACATACACGCTCATATATATACACTCATACTCAACCTAGGGCATTACTAACCCCATCTCTGTTGAGTTACGCCACAGAGCCAAGGTAATTACTTAACCTTCAGCTCTGATACCAACTGTAATACTGCGATGGCAGTGGGCTATCATCCCACCATGGCTTACAGAGGTACCCAGCACCTTGTTTTACGGCCAGCCTCTCGACTCGACCAAACCACATTGTCGGGACATGTAGGGGTAAGAGTCTCTCGTTCGCCACCAAACCACGAAGCGAGAACCCCCTATCATGCGTACCAAGCGCACAAGCAACAAGGACTGGTGTGAGTAAATTCCAACCATACTGTTTAACTTTGAAAACCTTTTCAAACAAGAAGATAATAGTAAGACCAGCCCACCCATAAACATGGACGGTTTTTACCTTACTATAATCCAAAATACTTTGATATCGAAACCAGTGATATTATGATAATGTCTAAACAAATAATTATCCAAGTAGCAGAACGCTTGCATCTCACGTTCCACATATATATAATATAAAATCATAAACCGCAGGGCGCTTATTGGAGATTGGACTTCGACAGACAAGGTATGGGAGCACCTTCTGAATAGTGTACTCTAGAGGGGATACACTCAGGGTTCAACAAGAACGTCTTGCAACCCGGCCACACATGACCGCTCACTCATTTAGCTTGAGTGTAGCGAATATATTGCCACCACGGTTGTAGGCCATCCAACTGTCATCCGAAGATACAGAATCGAAAAGAAGTATAAATATGAATTTTCTCTAGATCGATGACAATACACCCTACTTGGGGATGACCCAACTAGCCATGCTGCCTAGCCCAACTTCTGTCACTTCCTGGTCGTGAGGCTAGAGGCTACGTCTATCTTCAGAACATCTGATCACCATTCACTTTGAATGTCACATCGTCAAATCCGTAATCACACATTGATTACACAAATGCACACGGGGTGTAGAATAAAGAGAAGTCACCTTCTCCCCACCAACTTGGTATATTCATAAAATCAACGGCGTGACCGTTGGAAATACTCTGTCAGACACTCGTCCAAACAAGTTGTCCTGGGACTGGACAAACAAAACACACCATTCTATAACTGGACGATCCTTGCATTTAACTCCGTCTTCAATTATCTTCAGCATATCTCATTCGCAACGAGTATGCCTATACGGAGTGGTTTTCGAGTAATAACCCAACCGGTCTCTCCGTATTGACAAAGATGGTCAAAACACTTCGATAGTCGGTTATTTAACTATCGGAGTTAAAACAACATCCATTCTAATGTATAACTAACGTCATGCAACCACGGGCACTTTTTATTCGACATTCATTTTTATTATTCGAATTCCCATATCTTACCGGATATTACTATACTCCCGATTTACCCTTTTACACTCTTGGAAAACATTTCCAGTTATTATAAAACCCTTATTCTTTCATATTCTAGAAAATATACGTTATCAACGTTCGATCCATTATTTTCACATTCTTTATTTCTATACTTGGATAATCTACCCTATTTATATTGGAAAATATTTCCAATTTCCTATTAACCTTTTAATCGGCCCCATGTTCACTTTTAAAACATTATTCCCTTTGAAATGGGAATACTATCCCTTCTTATAGAAATCTAAACACCTTGATCATATAAATCTTTATTCATGTAATAATCTCCCTTATCTTGTTTACCGAAATCTCTTTCATACTTTTCACTCCTATTCTACTTTATAAACTCTGTCTCTAAGTCAACTTCTTATCAAATCGATATCAAGTTTATAACTAAGTACTGATTTCTATCCTATCAACATTTATTTTTTTAAAACTAAATGTTCATTATTCTATCAGATTATAATCCCTAAAAATAGTTTATTTTTAATACTTTCGACATCGTCGAATTCTAGTTCCAAATCCTAACGGTTTAAATTCTAATCACATTTCTAACATCGAAATGTTGTCATTGTTTTCTAACACGATTCTCCAATTTCTCTTTCTAAAACTGATTCTTATATTTTCTTACGACATTGTTATTTCTCACTTTCGAATAAGTGGATTTCAACTAAACTGCTTCATTTCCTAGGAAGTGCTGTTATATATAAAAGTCACGCTTAAGTCAATTCAACAGCAGTTAATTTGTTGCTATAGTTCTAAACTTGTCATACGCTGTAATATTCCCTTTATAACTAATCTCAACATTACAGTCACCCTTACCTTATCAACAGCGTTATTTTATCGCTATAGTTCAAACTTGTCATACGTTGTAATATTCTATGTTATAACTAGTCTCGTCATAACAGTTACGCTTAAGCCTAATCAACAGCGTTTATTTTATCGCTATAGTTCTAAACTTGCATATGCTGCCATATTCCTTTTCTACTAATCTTAACATCTATCTCCATCACAAACTGATATCATTCCTCGATAATAGTGAAGTCGTTCAAGTTGGGGTATTCTATTTACCTCTCAGACCTTGGTCGACAACGTTCTTACCTTAGAATAGATATAAGTCTGTATTCTAATCCTTTATTACTTATAATATTCATCAAATCGTATTTCCTTGTTTTACTTTGGAATATGGTTCTATAACATCATATTCATCCTTTGAAATCTTCATTGTTTATTATTATTTATTGTTAATCATTTATTCTTCGCTTTCATTTCATTCCATCATTCTATTTATAACTTCTTAAATTAAACGGGTAACTAATCTCATTAATCTTGATTAATTTATTTCCAAACTGTTTTCGTTAGATTAACTAAAATCCAATTAATCTGATAATCATTTTCCCAAATAACAGTTGATTAAATCAACTTCATTCCATCAGTAAATTCTTTAACTGATTTGAATTACTTCTTAACATTAGATTAATCTAATTAATCTAATAATATTTCTAAATTGTTTATCTTAAGTATAATTATCCAAATATTTAATCGTCGAATAATTTCTGCTTTATAAACTTATTTTAAATGTCAACAGTCGTTTTATTTTACTTTATAAAAACGAACTCTAAAACACTGGTTTAGAATAGAACTTCTATTATAAATTTAAATCTCCTTTTTAATTATAAAAATAAAAATTTTATAATTAACCTCGTTGATTTGCCTGACGGCCAATCAACTCCTTAACAAAACGATGGTTTTACGGTCTACTGTTACCACTTTCTAAATTGATAT
>JASFAX010007113.1:0-27796 GCA_030737875.1 Allium sativum | reverse complement strand
TTTATCCATTTATAAAGATTTACTTTTTACAACGTTTATACATTTATAAAGATTTACTTTTAGTAACGGTTCTTCACTTTATAAATGTCCTTTTAATAATGTTTTCTACTTCTCTATATAAGTCCAGACTTATATATATTCCATTTATCAACGATAAATAATTTATTTAATTTATAAAACATTATTTATAAATTAATCTACTTCAATTTATTTGTTTAAAACAGATTTCCCATTTAATATCTCATTTAAATCCATATCGTGTTATACCGTGTGCGAAGCACGTGTTTAAATCTATCCTTGTATAATTCTATTTATTTTCCGAACAAGTGTTCCTTTATTTATTCCCTAAATAAATATTCCTTTATTCCATTTATTTAAAATCTAAATAAATGTTCCTTTATTTGTTTCCTAAATAAATATTCCTTTATATTTTAATTCATTTATTTTCTAAATAAATGTTTCTATTTATTTCATTTATTTTCTAAATAAATGTTTCCTTTTTCATTTATTTATTTTCAAATTAAATAAATGTTTTCCTTTTATAAAATCCTATCGATTTTATAAATAAGATTCATTTTCAATATAAACATTGAAAATCCCCTTATCAACATTTCAGTATGTTATGGTATTCAATCATATCAAATCACGATGTTCAATATCGTCCAAGCACATATATTCGCCCACAGATTTTATATCACATCATATAACAATATATGAAAAACAATAAAATAACTGTTGAGGAATCCAGTCGGATTCATCCAACCTGTTTCCCTGAATCACAGATGTTAGACAATATAGATAACATCACTTTCAGTTCCATATGATATATTCTGTTAAGTAGAATCAATATAGAAATTTAACTAACTGACTAGCAGTTCAATCAAACAATCAACACACAGTCAAACAGACAATTTTAACAGTTCTTACAATACAACATGAAATTATAAACTGTTCAGAGTTAGTGAGATTTACTCACATTGGACTGTTATCGTTAAAATGATTAACTGTCTTTGATTTGATTCATACGGACAATTTATTTTACAATAAATTGTAGCGAGCTCGGATTCACTCCCGGTCTGCCTCATTGTGTTGCTTCCGTCCATACGATTCCAACGTAACTTACGGTTCGTGATTCCGATACCGTATGAGCTAGTTATTGTGTTTTCAAGTTAGAACATGATTTAGGATAATTAAACTTAACACTTACAATAAAAACATCACCCCTCATATCTCGTGACAACACCTTATAATTCATCTCCCCCAAATTGAAGTCTGGAAACCGAAATTCGAACCCAAACATTTCCCCGTTGACCACCACTTTGACCGGCTCCCTGCCCCACCTCGGCCACCTACAATCGTTGCCGCCACCACCATTCCACTCACCACCCAAACCCGCTCCTTCCGGTCACCATCTCCTTCATCTCCGATGCCCCAACCAATTTCCGACCTGTAGCCTCACCATGCCATTTCCTGATGTCGCATTTCACCTCTTCCATCAACCGACGATGCTGACCACACCAGCATTTTCCTCCGGCCACCACGAGTTCAACGGTGAAGTCGATTTAAACTCCGGCTTCTCCTAGTTCGACCGCCCCTAAGCCCTAGCTCGCTACTGTCCGCGTCGAGCTTTAGAACAGGAATCGAGTTCCATGTTTTCTACACCAGAACGAAGAGCGTTCGATTTTCAACTCGAATATATGTGTTTGAGGATTTATAGCTTACACTTGCATTTGATTTTGATTTTTCTTTATTTGATTTATTTCATTCGTTATTTCTTGCGGTATAAAAGAAAACAACTATGGATAATGAGAAAGAAAAGGATTTGGTTTAGGCTAGCTATGGTCTGTATTTATGTGTTGTTCGAATGGTTATCTCTTGAAAATGTGGGATCATGAGGGCCATTTCTTTTGTTGCAAATGTGGGATAACGAGAGACATTTCTTTTGTTGCAAATGTGGGATAACGAGAGCCATTTCTTTTGTTGAAATGTGGAATAACGAGAACCATTTCTTTTGTTGAAATGTGGAATAACGAGAGCCACCCCTTATGTTTAAATGCTTCAGTACTTGTTTACAGATTTCTATTGACAGAAATAAACATACTGTTGTGACGAGCAAGACGCCACGATCCCAAAAATATAATAATACCGGTAGATTAACTCATATTTTGAAACTCCCGAAGTGTTGATTACAGGGTGCAAAATACTCCAAATAAAAAGTTGCTTATTTAATTAATTAAAAATTACAGTAAAATTCTAAAAATTAAATTATCACTATTTCCCAAAAGAACCCTGTCTAAATTCTAATCTGATATCTAGTTATATCGAATAAACCGATACAGTCGATAAACGATTCTATAGCGACTATTTCAAAATTTGACTTGGACGTGAATCAAAATCTACACGACGAAATCCTGATTTTTCTCTTCCACTAGAAAGATATACTCCACCAGCTCCACACGTTTTCTTGTTTCACAGAAATCCGGCTTAAAATGAATCATGTACATTTAGTTGAAGTTCAAATCGCCAAATTGCGAACTACCGCGTCGTTTCAAGCTCTTTTTAATTATAATTATAAATTATAAGTTCGAACGTTGTACTTTATGTTATCGATATCGCTAAATCGATATATAAATCATTAAATAAATTAATTATTCGACAACTAACAAAACGCGCCATTACAAGAATTTTCATATAATAATAGTTACCAGGCGAGTATACAAATGGCACCATATGAAGCATTATATGGAAGACCTTGTAAAGCGCCTGCATGTTGGGTGGAGTCCGGAAACAAATTGGTACTTGGTCCGGATATGATACGAGAGGCGAAAGCAAAAGTGGAATTAGTGAAACTGAGAATGAAGGAAGCCCAGGATCGCCAGAAAAGCTATGCCGATAAAAGGCGAAGAGATTTAGTATTCGAAATAGAAGATCTAGTTTTTGTGAAGATCTCACCAATGAATGGAGTAGTAAGATTTGGAAAATATGGAAAGTTAGCACCAAGATATGTTGTTCCTTTCCGTATCTTAGAAAGAATTGGTTTTCAAGCATATAAAGTTGAATTACCAGAATATATGGTGGGAATTCACAACGTATTTCACGTATCACACTTGAGAAAATGTATGCACAATCCATCATTAATTCTGGAACCCTCTGTTCAACAAGAGATAGAGATCGAGCCAGATTTGACAGTGATAAGACATCCATTTAGTATTATTGACCGAGAGGGAATGCAACTTCGCAACCAAGTGGTGAGGCTATATTTAATACCACCAGTGGGTCTGATTTATATAGAGGATGACGAGGAGGAGACAGATTCAGAAGACGTAGTTGAGGTCCTTAATATATCTGATGACGAGGAGGTCGTAGAGATAATAGATATCTCTGACAACGAGTTGTAGGACAGAGAATGGAGGAGGATAGTTGCGTATGTATATTTTGGGGCAGTTTAGAACTTGAGTAGTCAAGTCTAGTATTATTGTATGTATCAAGACTAGTGTTAGTATAGAACTAGTCATATGTGATTGTGTACTAAAACAACCAGTTTATGAAATATTTTCTTTTGGAAACTTTCTACCTTTCTTGTGTAATTTCGGGGCGAAATTCTTTTAAGTGGGGTAGTCTGTAATGGCGGGATTTTTCAAGCCTCTGATGTCTATTTTAATATAGAGATTTAAATCAAAAGCAAATAAAGGCAAACAAGTTTAAGGAGATTAACACTTATATATATATATATATATATATACATATACATATATATATAAGAGTATAATATGAAAAAGTATATGGATATATGTATATATTCATACATATATTTGTTACGGCCAAATATGCATGTATATATGCATTTATACACCATTTCAATTAGCAACAAACAAGAGAGTTTAAACCAAAACAAAAGAAAGTGTAAACTCCATCACCTTAATAATAGATTAGGACCTTAAACATCACCTAATCACCTCATACATAATATCTGCGCATTTGTAAGAATGCAAAACAAATATCAAAGAGAGGAAACCCATTCTCTTGTATATTGATTTGAAGGGTTGAGCTTGGGATTAAATGAAAGTAAGCTTTGCATTAAATGCAATCATAGTCTCATGTACTTTGAAGAGGGAAATAAGGGTTGGTAGGAATCATCTCTTGTGAAGGGTACTTACATATTTGCTGTAACATATGTGAGCCATTCGAAGAGAGAGAAAGGGGGGTAGGTAAGAAAGCAAAAGAGAGTTTGCTGTAGAAAACTTTAGAGATCTTTGCCTATAAATACACATCAAATTCCATGCATTTTCTCTTTACTCAAATACAAGAAAGTGCTGAAGTTATAATCCTTTTACAAACAAGAATTCAGGAGCTTTAAACAGGTGGGTAAAACCTCACTTAAGTCAAGATAGATTGCAAGTTTATTGTAAACTTTTTGTGTGTGCTTTCATGTATGATCCTCAATGCAAGTTCACAATGTTTTATCACCAGTATAGTGTTAATATACCAAGTTCATATCATCATTTAACTATATATTTGCTAGTATAGATGAAATAGAAATGGGTATCACTTTGATCTTGATCAAAGAATTTCTGCAGTTTTGTTTACTGTCAAAACAAAACCCTGCAAAATGAAAATACCTGGTAGATCACAAATCACAAGTATACAAACATATACATATGTTATACTTATATACGAATATATATATGTATATATAACCTTATAGTATGAACAACATCAAGATATATGTGTTTGAGAACAAGAAATAGAAAGTAGCAGGTTCTCTGTAATCAACAATTAAAATCCGAAAATCCAAATGTCGTAGAAATGAAATACAGTGATTCGAATGCAATCGTGATAGGAAATAATGATTTTTAAAAGTAATTTCATGATTTTTAATGTCGAGATAAGGGAGAATGATTGAGATAGCCGAAAATGATATTTTGGCCAAATTCTGGCGATCGGCGACGTTGATGGTCGGGGCATGGAGCGTGGAGGAGCTGGACACATCGGAGAACATGGGAAAAATACCCCATGATTTTTCCAGTGAGTGATTCGAGCTGTCGAGCTCGATTTAGGTTTGGAGGGAGTAAATGTGTTCGACTTTTTGGCGGCGACATGGGGGCCCCACAGGCGTGCGAGTTGGCCGAGGTTGGACGTGGAGTGACGTTGGGTCTTGGCGAAGGTGCTGGCGGCGGTGCGAGGTGCTCAGGCGGTCTGAGGCGATGGGGCGAGCTCGGTTTTGGTGGAGTGCTTTTTGATGTTGTGTACTGGAAAAATGGTGGAGTATCGATTTCGAGGAGGAGGCGATAATCGGAGGTGGTGACTAGTCAGTGGCTATCAGTGGCGAGGATGGAGTTTGTGGGTGGTGGTTCGGTAGTCGTACGGTGGCGGGGGAGGCCGTGCACGTGCACAGCTGTGCACGTTTGCACAGTAGATCGAGAGCAAGAAAATGGAGAAGGAAGGGCGTGGCTTAGCACGATAGATTTGAGTGATCCATCAGTGGATCACCATTGTTTCGGAGCTGATCGAAGTGGCTTGGCGCGAGATGTTTGGCGCGCGGGTTTGGCAAGTGAACATCGGTGGTCAACCGTGGTGATCACTTGATTTTGAGATGCCGAAATTGACTTGGTAAATACAAGCGAGAATAGAGTTTCAAAGGCAAGAATTTTATTTAATCGAATTTAATTAAAATAAATAAATAAATATAATTAACCTGTAATTAATTAATTTAAATAAAAATAGAGTTTTTATTTAATAAGGCGTAAACCAGTGGAACAGTCAAGACGATAGTGAGGTCCCAGAATCGAAGTTGTTCGAAGAAGTTCGTCGAGTTAGAACTTGAGTTTTAAAAGATAATTTAATTTAAATAAATTATAAAACAATTTATTTAAGTTTAAATAAAGTAAAATAAATATTTGACAAATCAAATCGGAGTATAGAACATCGTCTAACAGTTGATGACAAGCGAGATAAAACACCGTGTGCGTAGCACGGGCTTTTTCTATACACTTTCAAATATTGATAAAAACTGTATAACATCTTGTGTATGACACACACACTTTAACTATACAATTGAAAGTGATATTTAAGATATCTAGATATGAACCCGAGAATTTCATACTGTATATATAATTATAAATACAGGATGTGCAACTGAATTAAAGACAGTAAGATGATAATAAATTATCGACTATTAAAGATATTTCGTACATCGTTTCGAAGAGTCCGGAATTTACATTCCACTTCGACTCGAATTTTACGACGTATACCGGAAATCGATAAAGAATGAAGAATGCAAGGACTATTCCAAAATAGTATCTATGGTCTGTTCAATCCTAGAACAGATCTGAACAGTTGGATATCTGACAACGTATATCGATCAGATTTTACACATTGACTTTACATAAGTGTATTATGTTGGTGGCGGAGAGATTCGTTTCTTTAGCCTTTTACCCAGAATATATTTGTGGAAACAAATGAGTGATCTGTCAGATAGTACGGTGTGATATTCAAAGACGTTGAAGAATAATCCGTCAACGGTAAACGTGACTTCAAACCTCACAACCCGGAAAGACAATAGTTGGGCTAGGCAGCATGGCTAGTTGGGTCATACCCAAGCATGGTATATTATCACTATCTAGAGTATTTCCTTTTGTTTCTTAAATCTATATTCACTGCTGTAACTTCGGTAATCGGTGGGTCATTCCCAACCGTGGAGGTGGTAATATATTCGTTACACTCAAGCTAAATGAGTGGACGGTCATGTGTGGCCGGGTTGCAGGATGTTCTTGTTGAACCCCAGTGTATCCTCTCTAGAGTACACGTATCGGTGGGTGCTCCCATACCTTATCAGTTAGAAACCAAATTCCAATAAGCGCTCGGGTTTTAGATTTTATTCTATGTACGTGAACGTGAGATGCAAGCGATTCACTAGATGATTATTTATTTGATAAATACTATTGTAAATATCGAACGTTTTGATATCAAAATACAAGGGTCATTTTCCATATGTTAGTTATGGAGTGGGGCTTAAGATTTCTAAAGTAATTGAATCTATTAATAACGGAACACCTTATTCCTTATTTCCCTGTTTACATCTTTTTAACTGTATTTACTCACACCAGTCCCCTGACTGACCCGGAGTTTATTTTCTGTGTTTTCCCTAAGCTCTTGGGTACTCATAATATTTATTATGAGTAGGCAAGTAATTCAGGTAGGCAAATGGAACCTTACGAAGTTCAAGTTGCAGGACAAGTCTAATAGTTTTATCTACACCTATGTATCTAGTTTAGATTTGTATTCCCATATCATGATGTAAAATTATGTTAATGTACTATGATGATGTAATATGATGATGTACTATGATGTAGCAGAACCTATGATGTAATGTATTTTGTATTTTTAAATTCCGCTGTGAGATTTCTGATAACCTCTTATTCTTCTATTCTATTAGTTCTATCTTTTCTATCTCATCCTCTAATTTCTTTCAAAAATGACACGGTTTTCGAGGGGTCGAAAATCGCGCCGTTACAAAAATCAGAGCCAATTTAAATTTTTTATTTTGAATAATTTTGCCATAAATTTGGTCAGAATTAAAAAATTGGATTTTTAAATATAAATATAGCCCTTGAAAATAGCAATTTTGCAAACGACCTCCATTTTTGACGAAACCACTTTGGTTGGATCCAGGATGTCAATTTATTGCTAATTTTAAATTTCCATAATTTTTAGAATCAATATGTGTGCGTGGCAAAAGAAAACGTGTTTGGTTAAATTCAGTCAAATTGGATCGACCAGAAAATGGCCATTTTTCAAATGGTCTTTAAATTCGATGAAATTAGTTTTGTTGGGAACATGTCATATAGACATAGCTAGATTTATTTTTCTGGAATTTTGGGATCAATATGTGGCCCCGGCAAATTAAAATGTATGCTCAAATCCAAATTTGAATGTTTTATATTTTAATTTGAAGAATAACTTACTGAAATAGTCGAATGGCCTTACGAAACATATTCCATTATGTTCGGAATAGGGGTATTTAGCTAGGGCCGACAGTCGTTGGGTTTGAATTGGAGTTTGTATGGACCAAGGGGCATTTTTGGATTTAAAGAAAAAAATATAGAAAAATCCTTAGCCATTCAGAAATCACTTCACTTTCTCATTCAAATCTGATAAAACCGATACCCCCTACTGTTCGAACGGTGGCTCTCATTCCTTTCTTCTCTCCTTGATTTTTCTCAATACACTCAATAAAATTCAACGCTCATGTTGAAGATTTTGTAGAGGAGGGTGAGTACTCAAAATCCATATAAGTGGCGTCCTCCATCGTTCGTTATTCGGTGAGAACCGCACCTCCAAACTCCGCCAGTTCAAGCCACCGACACGCTGTCGAACCGGGCTTGACCACCAGCGCCGGTAACCCCATCCCTAGCTCTATGATGTGCTATCCTTCGATCTTGGCCTAGCTTCACGGATTGGGAGCAGAGATCAAACCTAGTTTTGAATCGCTTAGAAAGGTATACGGCTTTGAAATTTAAAAGGGTTTAAACACTTAAAACCATTACGAATTGTGATTTTGAAATAGAAATCATATCTTTAATGTTTGTGGTCGAAATCCAGCGAAACAAGAGATACCAGCACTGTGAGGACAACTTCTACATTCTAAAAGAGACCGGGGAATTTTTAGAGCTTACTACAATTTTTGCAAAGCGAAAAGGAAGGTGAGATTTCTTGTAATAACCCGGAAATCTGAGCCAATTTAAAATTTTTATTTTGCCGATTTTAATGAATTTTGAATATTTAAAAGGGATTATTTTAAATAATAACGACGGAAAATTTATTTTCGACGAAGTTAAAATGAATAAATTTATTTCAATTACATAACGAGCCTGAAATGGCGCGTCAGTTCGAAAATTCGATTTCAAAATTCAAATGAATGTACAAGATTCAAAATAAGATGGATTTTAGTGAAACTAAAATATTAGAATCTATTTGAAAATATCTTTCCAACTAATCCGAAAAATCAAAATTTCATAGCGGGAATAAAATGTTATGCCTAGTTGAAAATTCAAAATAGTCGCTATTGAATTTTGGCCCTTAAAAATGGAATTTTGCGAACGACCTCGGTTTTCGACGAAACCACTTTTGTTGGATCCGGGATGTCTAGTTATTGCTAGATTCCAAAATTCATGATTTTTAGAATCAATATGTGAGCATTGCGAAAGAAAACGTGTTTTAACAGCTATAGTCAATTTCGATCGACTAGAAAATGACAATTTTTAAAACGGTCTCAGAATTTGATGAAATTAGTTTTATTAGTACCGTGTTGTCAATACGAAGTTAGAAATAATTTTCCGGGAATTTTTAGAGTTAGTATATGGTCCCGGTAATTGAAATGTGCGTTCAAATTCAATATATACTGATTTATATTTTAAATTTAACGAAAACTAATAGTAACGATCGAATTGGCCTACGTGACATACCCTATTGTGTTCGGAATGAGGGTAATTAGCTAGAGCGACAGTCGATGGGTCTCGTTTGGAGGTCGAAATAAAAAGAAACTTTACGGGGTTAAATAAATAATATATATTAATAAAATATCTTGGTCAACACTTTTACTCCCTCCCCCTTTACCGTTCCAAATCAGATCGAGATTAAAATAAATAAATAAATAAAACCCGTGCCCCTTCACCCCCATCGCCCCCCTTTTCCAGTCGTGGCCGCCACCGTCGAGGTCACCCCTACGCCGTTGCCTCCCCATCGACCACCCCTCCTCCGCCTCTCGCACTAGGCACTCCTCCTCTTCTTGAACCCCTTTCTACGTTCCCCGAACCAAACCCCATGCCCTAGCACCACCAGAACAGTAGCCAACCACCCTCTGCCACCTGACGACCGACGCCCCACCTCCATGCTCCGCCAACGGCGCTGCCCTGCCGGTGAAGGCCCCCCTCTTCCAAATTCTAGTTGTAAGATTTTTTTTTTGTTTATTATTCGAATTTTCTTTTTAGACCTTTTGTTTATTTATGGTTTTATTATGTAGAACTATATAGCTATAATTTTTATACTATAAAGCTATAATTTTTATACTATAAAGCTATAATTTTTATACTATAAAGCTATAATTTTTATTATATAATGCTATGATATTTTTTATGGTATTAGCGAATAAAAGATTAGATTTTTAGTAGGTAGAAATATTATTTTTATGAAGATAAAAATATGATTTTTATCCATAGAGAATTGAATTAAAATTGAGATTTTTATACATATGTAACATCATAATAAAAAGGCGATTTTTATATGTATAGCGTTAAGATAAAAAAATTGGATTTTTATATATGAAGTCACCAGATAAAAATGTGATTTTTATATATAGAGTAAAGTTATAAAAATATGATTTTTATGCTATGAAAGGAATGATTTTTATATAGGATAAAAATATGATTTTACTTAGATAAAAATATGACTTTTTTAACGTAGCTATGAAATTATTTTCAGTAATCTAGAAATACGATTTTTATCATTTGAATGGCAATGTAAAAATGTGATTTTTATATATTCATTAGCGATAGAAATATTCGATATATATATATATATAGTAGCAATAAAAATTCAATTTTTATATATGAAGTAGCATTGAAAAGATTATATTTTTATCATAGAAAGGCGAGATTTTTATATATGAAGCGAAATAAAAAATTCGATCTTTATATAAGAAGTAGAAATATAAAAATATAATTTTTATACAGAAAGAAGCGATAAAAATACGATTTTTATATATATGAAGTGGAAATAAAAATATGATTTTCACGTACACGTAGTGATAATAAAAATATGACTTTTACAATGAATAACTTGTAAAGGATTGCGTTGAATTTCGGGCAAATCATAGCGGTTCAGGAGTTCAGAAGTAAAACTAGTGGAGTGGAACTCAAAGGTGAGAACGCCTCACTTTTAATTTGTTTTCTAGTTGAAATATATACTAGGATGCAGACGGTGCTTAGCAGCACCCGACACCCTTGTCCACAGACCATGGATGACTTGTTTGTTTAATTGATGTGTTGTGAAAGTCGATTGTGTGAAGTGGAATGGAATAAAATATTTTACAGTTTAAAATATTTTATAGATAAAAATATAAATTTTAACATGTATATAAAATAAATATTTATAAACAAATCGGACAATTTGTTTATGTACACACATTTGACTGATATGGATTGGGACGATAAATTTTATACATCGCCCAACTGCACAAATAAAACCTGTGTTTGATTGTTAGAAAACCCTACACGGGTGTTGGGATGAAATTGGGCATACACTAGTCCCAATAATTAGCTGTATGTCGATCGATTGATTGACAGGCTGTTATAAGCATTAAATATTTATATTTGATGCTTATGCCGTGTAGAATGCACTCTGGATGATGGTTGATTATTTATCATTGCTATGATATACATGTGTTGTAGGGAATCCATATAATTAACATTATATGGTAATTGATTGGGCCTCATTACAAGTTGGAAAATAAAGAATATTCATGTGAAATAAAGAATATTCATGTGTTGAATAAAGAAAATTCATGTGTTGAATAAAATATATATTCATGTATTGAATAAAAGGAAATTCATGTGTTGAATAAAATATATATTCATGTGTTGAATAAAAGAAAATTCATGTGTTGAATAAAATATATATTCATGTGTTGAATAAATGAAAATTCATGTGTTGAATAAAATATATATTCATGTGTTGAATAAAAGAAAATTCATGTGTGGAAGAAAATATTCGTTTGTTGAATAGAGTAATGAAGTTATTGAAATATATAAAGCCGTGTTGATTCGATATGCGCCATTATGACGTGAACGATATCAATATCAATTTTATTCATTTTTATAATGAATATAGAAAAGGAATTGATTTCAAAATATAATATTTTGAAAATACTATCATTTATATATCGATGATATGGAATATTCAGTTTTGATTTGAAATTGAATATGAAGTTGAAATCGTTTTGAAAATGAATTTAAAACAATTTATAAAATACGTTTTAAAAGGAAATCAACAAAATATATATAATGGCCTGAATAGAACGCGTCGCGCTGTGGCAGTTCGCGAATTTCGACCATAGACTTTGAATGGACATTACGGGAGATCCGACCGTCGAATTCCCCTAAAACCGGAACCGTTGGGTTCGTATCGAAAAAAGCTTTCTAACGAATATTAGTGATTTGAAATCTAATGGTTGGATTTGGAAATATGTCCAAATCAAAATTGGAAAAGGTCGTTGTAAGTGCAGTTTGATGGCCGTTGATGGAAATCGACCGTACGAGCCTTGATAAAATTATTAAAAATAGCAATAATTTGTGTAAAATCATAAGAAATGATTTGGAAAGAATTGGGATGAAAAATTCCATATTTAAAAAGATAAAAATATACTTTTATTGAAATGAACTAGTTTTGAACTAGAATTATAATCCATTTATTTTTTTGAAATAAATAAATTGGATTTGAAAGGGTTTTAAAAGTAACTAGAATTTCCAATAATTGAATTGGAATGGATTTGAATCGAAATTGTCTTTGGAATATTTCGATATTGGATTTCGTGATTATACCGATATTATTATGAGAATTTGAAAGATATATTTATATCGTTATTTCCTATACGATATTTGTTGGTCGTAGAATTTGATATTGAATATAAGCCGATATATTTTCTATTCAGAGCCTTGTATTTAATATCAAATGTGATTTGGGTTTGTCGTGAATGGTGTCTTCATTAACACTGTTCTTAAACCCAGTTGAGAAAAAGATTAAATCTTTTTATTTAGATTTAATGAAGTATACCAATTAAATGGTATTTAATTGGAGTTGAAATTGGAATTATTTTTGGGTTTATCGTGAATTGTGTTTTAAATAACACTTGTTCTTTAACCCGATAATTAATGGAATGTGAATTGGGTTTACCGTGAACTGTGTTTTAATGACATTTGTTTTCTAACCCGATTTATAGTGAAATATGATTTGGAATTTATAAATCTTTTGTTAAGATTTAAAGGGGATTTTCCAAAGTAAAGTTTTCCAATTTAATAAAATAAATTGGAATGGAATGGAATTCTATTTGGTAATAATCGAAATGAATTTCTGTGGGGGAAGACAACTAATATATCTGGAATTTAAAAGGCTTTGCTGCTATTCCATTTATATTATTAGTAGGATATGGAAGTTTATATCGATTATATATATCGATTTGTTTTCCATGAAGATTCCATCGTTAATGGAATGTGATTTTGGGTTGTCGCGAATGGTATCTTTAATAATACTGGTCTTAGACCCAGCAGAGTTAAGAAAATCAGAAACTAACTGAAGATTAGTTACGTTGAATGGTTTCCTAGGCATTGATCTGATGTTGGTTTCAGCCTTTGGGGTTATTACTTAGGGAATTGTTCACTTGCAAATTTACAGTTAAAGGATGATGGAATGGAATGTGATTTTGGGTTTATAGTGAACCGTGTTTTAAATGACATTGGTTCTTTAACCCAGTTAAAACAGGATATGGTTTCCCAAGTTAAACAATCATTGATGTTGATTTCTGAGAAGATTAAAACCAAGTTGGATTTTAATGAATCTTTAATTAGATTGAAATGATCGAGAATGAAGTATCACCAGATTTTCTCCAGGCGATAGTCAAATCTTTAATTAGATTTGAACGTGAAATGGTAATTGAATTTACCGATAACACCATGGTGTTAGATATGAAGTATTACCAGTTCTACTTCATTGGATGAATTGGTTGAGGTTGGGAAATTTAACAAGTGATTACTTCGGTAAGGTTCGCTAATCCCGACTAGTTTGGATAAACCATAATTTGGTTTGAATTGATATTCAAAAGAAGATTAAAGAATAAATTTAAAGAATTTATCTTTGATAAAATTAATGGGAACCTTTCCCAAAGTATAAGAATATTTGAAAAAAAGAATATTCTGAATTGGAATGAGGCGTATTTTGTGTTTGTATATCACTTATTTATTATATACACGAGTTATTCAGAAAGGCCGGGTTTATCCCATTCTGAATAACTGATTCGATGATGTGTCGAGGATGAAGACGGTGACCGAAGACCGGAGGTTTTCACATCGTTTGGATAATTACTGATGATCTTGATTGGGCTGTACACCCAAGAGGAGGGAATCAGTTGGTGATCGTCCAGACGTACCTGGAGATCGATGGATATGCGAGGTGCAAGGTGCCTATGGTTTCGTTCAGACCCAGAACGGACTTGTAAATGGATTGTGTGTCTGTCATTGGATATCATTCTGTGTGATTGATGGATATCGGTTGCATGGAGTGGTTTGCCTATGTGGCATGCTAAGATGGAAATGATCAAGGCTACTGTTGAAAAGAAGAGTTTTGTGGTCGATGATCAAAGCACAACCTTTGTGGCATAGCTTTGTGAAGCGTTAATTCGCGAGCCTCACACCCCGGTTGTGAACCAGAAACGGGAGAGGACATCAGGGAGAACATGCATTTCTTTCTAGCTAGGGTGGTGTCAGTGACCTACCGGCCCTGACATTTATATTAATTTCACCTGTGTGGTTGTTAGATTGCGAGGTGCCTCAGATATATCGGTGACTATGTGGAGTCGATAGAGTCATTTGGCTCATTTACGCCCTAAAGGGCGGGGATACACAGTGTTCAGGCATTATAATCCACATCGGTGGACCAGCCCTGACGATCTATGGGGCAGTTGCAGCTGTTCTTGAGGCTCGGGCTAGAAAGTCTCGAATTCGGTGAGGACGATCCCTTGCCTTGGTTCACAGATGGAAATCCAACTTCCAATACGTGACTTTGCAGTTTTGATTGTAGAGCCTAGTATGGCGACATAGTGGTATAGGGCACTTATGCCGTCTTTGATTGGTACGTATGATTGAATTTTTATTACAATATACACTTATAGTAATAATAAAACATGAAATTTAGCATATCAGGCATTCTTTGGCTATTATAAGGTAAAACCTTATCCTTCGGCTTGTGCTGCATTGTGTGATAGGACCTAGGTCTTATAATAGCTTCATTGTTCTTTATTTAGCATTGCGCTGTTGTTTATGCACTGGTATTCTTGGGAGGAAACCCGTTCCGTGTTATACGGCGTGGTCCCTTAATTTACCTAACTTTAAAATAAAGACTAATAACTGTTTTAGTTCTCACACCAGTCACATGATTGACCTAGAGTTTATTGTTTTAACCTAAACTCTAGGTGCCCCTATTTTCTGCACGGGCAGCTAGTAGTTTTGGTTTTGCAGATTTATATTCACAGGATCCTGATTTACGTGTGAAGCGATGTTCGGAAAGCTCTGTATCCGTGTATTACTTTCAGTTGTGTTTTGTATTATCTTTCTGCTGCATTGTAATTTGTAAATCTCTGATATTTATCGAATGTGTAATATTTACTCATACTCTGTATATTCTCGTATCCTGATGAATTGTTGTAATAAGCAATGAAATGCTCTTCTGTTTGTGTCCCGATGTGGCTTGTTCTCAACTCAATCCGTGCTTTCCTTATCGGGGAAGTTCGGGTCGTAACAGCTTGGTATCAGAGCTTTGGTTTACAAAGCTCGAGAACAAAACACATTAGAACCAAACGAAAGAATTCATCAGAGATTGGATTAGTAATATCCAATAAGAATGACTCGTTAGAGATAGGATCAGTAGTATCCCAGAATGAGTGTGAAGAGTATATTTTTAAAATGAAAACAAACTTCGTTTTGAAAATTTATATCTAATTATTCGTATTTGAATATTTTATTTTATATTTGATTTGGACAATCTAGTATATGAGGATTTTGCGTATACGCGTCATGAACGTATATTCGAATTCCCAAATATACTGGATAGATATAGAATTACACTCTAGTTGCCCGGGGATAATTCTGGTGATGGTGCACCACCGCTAGTATTTATTTTCGAGTTTCGAAAGTGGGATTTCTATATATGTTCCAATTGACTGGTGTGAGAACCAAAACTGGATAGGGTCTATTGTTATGAATTGGCATCAAAAACATGATTTTCTGTATATGTATCAAAGTTATGAATTTGAAAAGAAATCAACAAATTGATTAATGGTGGTGTTGTCTAATTATTGGTTTGAAATTTTGAACCATTATGCCAAATTGAACCGAATATTGAACTGTATTGAAAAATGATTACAATTGCATGCATATACATGTATATACATTGAACAGGTCATAGCAAGGAGGCTAGAGCAGAGGAATAAAATTGTATGCCTGACAAATAGGTACATGTTTATTGTATTTCTTGGGGATTTGATGATTATATGAGCCAATTGGCTAGCCGCTTGGCTGTTCTTTTTCTTTTTGGATTGGAAAGGCCTGTATGGCAATTTCTGGATTTTCCCGGTGCTCCCGTGCAGGGGAGGTTATGGCGAAATTTTTCGAAAATTTAGGGTGTGTAGGCAAATTTTTTGAAAAATTTGAAAAGTTCTTAGAAACTGAAAAATTGAAGAACTTAAGCCGTAATGAAAATAACGAAAGTTGAGTAGTTTGTAAAACAACTTTCAGCTCCATTCCTTTTCGGGGACGAAAAGTTTTAAGTGGGGGAGATTGTAATAACCGGAAATCTGAGCCAATTTAAAATTTTTGTTTTGACAATTTTAATAAATTTTGAATGTTTAAAATGGATTATTTTAAATAATAATGACGGAAAATTTATTTTTGATGAAGTTAAAATGAATAAATTTATTTAATTATATAACGAGCCAGAAATGGAGAGGTAGTTCGAAATTCGATTTCAAAATTCAAATGAACGTACAGGATTCAAATAACCCGGATTTTAGCAAAACCAAAATATTAGAATCTATTTCAAAATATCTTTCCAACCAATCTGAAAAATCAAAATTTCATAGCAGGATTAAAAAGTTATGCCTAGTTGAATATTCATAATAGTCGCTATGGAATTCTTGCCTTTAAAATGGAAATTTTGCAAATGACCACGGTTTTCGACGAAACCACTTTTGTTGGATCCGGGATGTCTAGTTATTGCTAGATTCCAAAATAATAATTTTTAGAATCAATATATGAGCGTGGCGAAAGAAAACGTGTTTTAACTGCTTCAATCTATTTCGGTCGACCAGAAATGGCCATTTTTCAAATGGTCTTAGAATTAGACGAAATTAGTTTCGTTAGGACCATATCGTCAAAACGATGTTATAAATAATTTTTCGGGAGTTTTTAGAGTTAGTATATGGTCTCGGTAATTGAAATGTGCATTCAAATTCAATATAAACTGATTTATATTTTAAATTTAATGAAAACTAATCGTAACGGTCAAATTGGCCTACATGACATATCCCATTGTGTTCGGAATGGGGGGTAATTAGCTAAGGGCAAAAGTCAGTGGGTATAGTTTGGAGGTCGAAATAAAAAGTAACTCTATGGGGTTAAATAATTAAATAATATATATATATATATATTAATAAAATATCATGGTCAACTCTTTTACTCCCTCCCCCTTTACCGTTCCAAATCAGATTGAGATTAAAATAAATAAACAAAAAACCCACGCTCCTTCACCCTATCGCCCCCTTTTCCAGTCGTGGCTGCCACAGTCGAGGTCACCCGGCGCCGTTGCCTCCCCATCGACCACCCCTCCTCCGCCTCTCGCACCAGGCGCCCCCTCCTCCGCCAACCACCCCTCCGCCACCGGACGACCGACGCCCCACCTCCACGCTCCACCAACGGTGTTGCCCCGCCCGTGAAGCCCCCCTCACCCGAATTCTAACTGTTAGATTTCTTTTTTTGTTTATTATTCGAATTTTCTTTTCAGACCTTTTGTTTATTTATGGTTTTACTATGTATAACCATAAAGCTATAATTTTTATACTATAAAGCTATATTTTTATACTATAAAGCTATAATTTTTATTATATAATGCTATGATATTTTTTATGGTATTAGCGAATAAAAGATTAGATTTTTAGTAAGTAGAAATATTATTTTTATGAAGATAAAAATATGATTTATATCCATATAGAGTTGAATTAAAATTAAGATTTTTATACATATATATAACATCATAATAAAAAGGCGATTTTTATATGTATAGCGTTGAGATAAAAAAATTGGATTTTTATATATGAAATAACCAAATAAAAATGTGATTTTTATATATAGAGTAATGTTATAAAAATATGATTTTTATGCTAGGAAAGGAATGATTTTTATGTAATATAAAAATATGATTTTAGTTAAATAAAAATATGATTTTTTTACCGTAGCTATGAAATTATTTTCAATAAGCTAGAAATACGATTTTTATCGTTTGAATGGCAATGTAAAAATGTGATTTTTATATATTCATTAGCGATAGAAATATTCGATTTTTATATATATAGTAGCGATAAAAATTCGATTTTTATATATGAAGTAGGGATGAAAAGATTATATTTTTATCATAAAAAGGCGAGAATTTTATATATGAAGCGAAATAAAAAATTCGATCTTTATATAAGAAGCAGAAATATAAAAATATAATTTTTATACAGAAAGAAGCGATAAAAATACGATTTACATATATATGAAGTGGGAATAAAAATATGATTTTTACGTACATGTAGTCATATTAAAAATGTGACTTTTACAATGAACAACGTGTAAAGGATTGCGTTGAATTTCGGGAAAATCCCAGTAGTTCGGAAGTTCAGAAGTAAAACTGGTGGAGTGGAACCCAAAGGTGAGAATTCCTCACTTTTAATTTGTTTTCTAGTTGAAATATATACTAGGATGCAGACGGTGCTTAGCAGCACCCGACACCCGTCGTCCACAGACCATGGATGACTTGTTAGTTTAATTGATGTGTTGTGAAAGTTGATTGTGTGAAGTGGAATGGAATAAAATATTTTATAGTTGAAAATATTTTATAGTTGAAAATATTTTATAGTTAAAAATATAATTTTTAATGTGTATATAAAATAAACATTTATAAACAAATCGGGCGATTTGTTTATGTACACACATTTGACTAACATGGATTGGGATGATAAATTTTACACATTGCCTAACTGCACAAATAAAACCTGTGTTCGATTGTTTGAAAACCCCACACGGCTGTTGGGATGAAATGGGACATACACTAGTCCCAATAATTTGCTGTATGTCGATCAATTGATTGACAGGCTATTATAAGCATTAAATATTTATATTTGATGCTTATGCAGTGTAGAATGCACTCTGGATGATGGTTGATTATTTATCGTTGCTATGATATACATGTGTTGTAGGGAATCCATATAATTAGCATTATATGGTAATTGATTGGGACTTATTCCAAGTTGGAAAATAAAGAATATTCATGTGTTGAATAAAGAAAATTCATGTGTTGAATAAAATATATATTCATGTGTTGAATAAAAGAAAATTCATGTGTTGAATAAAATATATATTCATGTATTGAATAAAATAAAATTCATGTGTTGAATAAAATATATATTCATTTCTTGAATAAAAGAAAATTCATGTGTTGAATAAAATATATATTCATATGTTGAATACAAGAAAATTCATGTGTTGAAGAAAATATTCATTTGTTGAATAGAGTAACGAAGTTATTGAAATGTATAAAGCCGTGTTGATTAGATATGCGCCATTTTGACGTGAACGATATCTATATCGATTTTATTCATTTTTGTAATGAATATCGAAAGGAATTGATTTCAAAATATATTATTTTGAAAATACAATCATTTATATATCGATAATATGGAATATTCAGTTTTGATTTGAAATTGAATATGAAGTTGAAATCATTTTGAAAATGAATTTAAAACGATTTATAAAATACGTATTAAAAGGAAATCGACAAAATATATATAATATATTATATATATATAATGGTCTGAATAGAACGCGCCGCACGGCGGCAGTGCGCGAATTTTGACCATTGACTTCGAATGGACATTACGGGAGCTCCGACCGTCAGATTCTCCTAAAACCAAAACCGTTGGGTTCGTATCGAAAAGTGCTTTCTAAAGAATATTAGAGATTTGTAATCTAATGGTTGGATTTGGAATTATGTCCAAATCAAATTTGGAAAAGGTCGTTGTAAGTGCAGTTCGATAGCCGTTGATGGAAATCGACTGTACGTGCCTTGATAAAATTATTAAAAATAGCAATAATTTGTGTAAGATCATAAGAAATGATTTGGAAAGAATTGGGATGAAAAATTCCATATTTGAAAAGATAAAAATAAATTTTTATCGAAATGAACTAGTTTTGAACTAGAATTATAATCCATTTATTTTTTTGAAATAAACAAATTGGATTTGAAAGGGTTTTAAAAGTAACCAGAATTTCCAATAATTGAATTGGAATGGATTTGAATCGAAATTGTCTTTGGAATATTTCGATGTTAGATTTCGTGATTATACAGATATTATTATGGAAACTTGAAAGATATATTTATATCGTTATTTCCTATACAAATATTTGTTGGTCGTAGAATTTGATATTGAATATAAGCCAATATATTTTCTATTCAGAGCCTTGTATTTAATATCAAATGTGATTTGGGTTTGTCGTGAATGGTGTCTTCATTAACACTGTTCTTAAACCCAGTTGAGAAAAAGATTAAATCTTTTTATTTAGATTTAATGAAGTATACCAACTAAATGGTATTTAATTGGAATTGAATTTGGATTGATTTTTGGGTTTATCGTGAATGGTTTTTTAAATTACACTTGTTCTTTACCCGAAAATTAATGGAATGTGAGTTGGGTTTACCGTGAACTATGTTTTAATGACATTTGTTCTTTAACCCGATTTACAGTGAAACGTGATTTGGAATTTATAAATCTTTTGTTAAGATTTAAAGGATATTTTCCAAAGTAAAGATTTTCAATTTAATAAAATAAATTGGAATTGAATGGAATTCGATATGGTAACAATCGAAGTAAATTTCTGTAGAGGAAGACAAATAATATGTCTGGAATTTAAAACGCTTTACGTTATTCCATTTATATTATTAGTCGGATATGGAAGTTTATATCGATTATACATATATATCGATTTGTTTTCCATGAAGATTCCATCGTTAATGGAATGTGATTTTGGGTTGTCGCGAATGGTATCTTTAATAATACTGTTCTTAGACCCAACGGAGTAAAGAAAATCAGAAACTAACTGAAGAATAGTTAAGTTGAATAGTTTCCTGGGCATTGATCTGATGTTGGTTACGGCCTTCGGGGTTATTACTTAAGGAATTGTTCTCTTGCTAATTTACGGTTAAAGGCTGATGGAATGGAATGCTATTTTGGGTTTATATTGAACCGTGTTTTAAATGACATTGGTTCTTTAATGTAACAACCCGAATTTTAACAACATGTTAAAATCATAAATCAAGGAAGAATTAAATTTTAAAATAAGAACCAAGGGAAACGGGTTGCGTCATTGCGTTCGTCTCGGAATTCTACATAAAATATAGTCCGAGTTTTCGAAAATCGGAGTCTGTATAACCAAGTTATGGCTCTCCAAAGTTTTAGAAATATTTAGAGTTCAAAACAGCTCGAATTCGAATTCAAAATTCGAATTTCAAACGCAGAATAGACTGGGCGGGAAATTTCCCGCCTAGACCCAGGTCGACTGGGCAGTTGACCCCCCCCCCCCCCAGGTCGACTGGGCAGTCGACTTGGGTGTCGACCTGGTCCCCGAGCCCATTTTTCGGCCAGTGTTCGTTCTGATGTATCTAGTCCGATTTCTGTCCAGATTCATCTGCCTAAACCTATTTAAACAGCCCCAAACCTAGCCTTCTCTACACAATTCTATTCTGCTTCTACTCTGCCTCTGTTCTAAATAAAAATAAAAATGGCGTCGCTACTCTGCTGGAATCAAAACTAGAAGCTAATCAACATCAAACTAAGCGACTCAATTCAAACTAGAGATTGAAGCTTCTGCAACAACGCCTAGACCATATTGAATCAAATCAAAAGATTAATCAAGTTAGACATTTCAACGCGACAACGAATCGATTTGTCCTCTCTTAGCCAATCAAGGTAAGTTCTAGTTACTTTTTAGATTGAAATGCTTAATTATAATATGGCCATGGAATAAAGTGTAATTGGATGTAAGCATGTTCATCGGTTCAAGTCTATTTCTGTTTCCTCTTGAATCTTGAGTTTTGGGCTTTTCTATCTTTATTCTTTTGTCAAGTTCATGATCTATTCAGCCTATTTTAAATCAGTTCATGTTAATGTTATTCTCAAGATCTATCTTTTATGCCTGAGATGACGTTTTTATGCCAGTTTCCTCTCTATACCTATTGTTATACAAATTCTACCTTCCCCTATTTATTTTCTTTGATGAACCTAGATCAATTTCGGATCTAGGCCTAAACCGCGATTTGCGTACGATTGAATACGGGGGAATCTTGGGATAATACCTATTTGGATATATGTGTTTGGTGGAATTGATGGCATAACATAAAAATTGAATATTTGGGTATTATCATTATAAGAGTAATTGCAAGAATGGGGATTGGCATATATAATTTGACATGGATTTTGATATATGTAATATGACATGGATCTTGATATATGTAATTTGGCTAGAAATCGTTATGGGTAAATTGGTGTAAACATTTTATACATGTAATTTTGGGTATAAAACTGGATCTAGGTAAATTGAGCATAGCTTTGTAAACATGAAAATCATGAATCTTGGCATATGTAAAACGACATGAATTGAAGTTATGTAAATCTGGTATGAATTGGGCATATGTAAAAACTGACATGTAACCTAGGACTTGGGCATATGTTAATTATAATTTGGAGTAGAAACATATATGATAATTTATGACTTGGAGAAAGTTTAATATGAACGCGCCTAAGTTGGGTTCTGGGTAGTTGGTATGTATTGGACATCTAGAAGGCACGTAAACATGCTTATGTACTTGAAACATGAATGGGTTATTAATATGAATCATTAACTTGATAATAGGCATAAGTGAAAACATGAAACTTGACATGAAACTCGCCATGAAACTAGACACGAACTTGACATGAAACTTGAACATGGACTTGACATTTAGAATGAGCTAGAAAATGGCCAACTCGAGGTTAGGTTGAGTTTGCAGTGTAATTCTGCCCGAAACCGCCCGGCAAATCCAGTTACTGCAAACAATAGGATCCAATGTGGGTAGTTTGTCATATCGCACTTGAAAACCCGAGGTCATACTGAGTTGTGGTGTAATTCTGCCCGGAACCACCCGGCATATCCAGTGACCACAACAACAGGTCTGATGTGAGAGGTTGGGGTACATAAATGAGTTAATGACTTGATAGGGTTAAGTAATGAACCGCTTGAATATACTTAACCAATTTCACACGATGACTTGATAGGGTTAAGTCACGAACCGCTTGAATATACTTAACCAATTTGACATGATGGTTTGGAAGGGTTAAGTCACGAACCGCTTGAACATACTTAACTAACTTGACACATGATTCGTAGGGCTAAGTCATGAACTTGAACGACAACACTTAGCCAATTTGACATGACACGTAGACGGGTTAAGTCACGAACTTGAATGACCACACTTAACCAACTTGACATGCTAGACTGATGGGGTTAAGTCTCGAATTTAAATGACAACCCTTAACCTGCTGGATGGAAACCCTAGTTAAGCGGTCCTTTTCAGCAGTAACCCACTAGATGTATCATGGTACCCTGGAACTAGGCAGGGTGGGGCACGATTACTGGGCTGATTGTAAGCGACCAGAACGACGGCTGAGTTGGTGCGCCATTGTAAGTTCAGGCGGACTACGGTCGTGCACGTAGTTCGGAGTTGAAAAAGCAAGCATTGGGCACTAGTAGGTTTACACTGTGCGTGCTTGATTCGTGTCGGTGGTTGGCACCCTAGGGCTTTGTACACCCTATGGTGGACTAGCACAGGTGACTACATTCGTGATAGGGCCGTATGACACAGTCACATGAACGAGATAGGACTTGTAGGGAGCTGATCGTTTAATAGATCGTTTCGTGAGACCAAGTAATGGATCATTTCATGACATTGGGCAAGGGATCATTTTATAGTCAACACATGACACGGGTTGGGATACTAGTACGGTTGGTGCAGAGCAAATAGATATCATAGAAATATTTTAATGGTAAAGCAGAGAAATCTTGCGATGCTTGATAGAAATCTTGCGAAATTATACTTAGTTTATCTTGAATGGAAACCTGGCGATGTTATACTTAACAAAAACCATATGAGGTTATTCTTAGTTATCTTTCCTGTAGCTTATCTTGTCATCATGCTTATGTTTACTTTCAATTTATTCATGCCATGTTATCTTTACCTGTTTTTATGCTGAAAGTCACTAGGACTTACTCAGTCTTTATGACTGACCTGTTTTGTTTCGGCCTCTTTTTCTTCCGTTCCCCCTTAGGTTCGCAGGGTGGAAATGCAGCTTAGTTCGTATCTTACCAAGCTCCAAAACTATTTCATGTACGGCTTGGATTTCTCTTGGCTATGGCTTGCTTTGCTTTATAGGGGAATGATTTATAACTATGGTTTTATGCTTCTCTACTATTGCAAGACAGATTTCGATGTAATTGACTTAATAGCATTTTGATGTAAAAGGCTTTAGACCTTACTAGATTTTAAAGAAATGAAATTTGGGTTTTCCTTCCGCTGTTTTATTTATGTTCTGTCTTTTAATATTTTTGTGTATGTATACCTAGATAATACTCCCCCAAAGCTAGTGCGTTCCCTTTGTGAGTGACCCTAGCAGAGGTGAGGGTGTTACGTTTGGTATCAGAGCAGAAGGTTACCAGACTGGGCAAAAGCTTTTAAAAAACCTTCTTAATCTATTTTCAAAACGTTTACAAAGAAGCATTTTTCTAATGAAAAGTTTTGTTTTACGAAAGGCATGTTCCGCAGAGCCATATGCACTATCTTTTGATCCTCTCCTTGAGTCTCTTCTCTCTTTCTTTTTCACTATAGTTTGTAGGCATACAACACATGTCGGAGGGAAAAGTAGTGCCCAACCTCCATCTGTAGCCGCAGTAGTTCCATCTGCGACTAAACTTATTTCAAGCTTTGTAGGTTTTCCGTGCGATGGAGGTAGCTTTCGAGAAACTTGTCAACAAGCTATACAAGGATAGTAAGAACGAGGATAAAGAACAAAAGCCTAAGGATGAGAAACTTGTTGATAAGGCATAATCCACAAAGGAGGGAAAATGTGAAAAGGAAGAGATCAAAGTAAAAGAATAATAAAACCCATGACAAGAAAGAACATCGTTGGTATGGTAAAAAGGGACATGTAATTAAGTATCATAGGACAAGGACAAGGGCAAAGAACAAGATCGTCGAGAGGGCAATTGTATGCTCTCACTACTAGCATACCTAAGACAGGTGGTAACGTTTCTGTTAAAAGTTTAGCTTCTCTTTTCTATCATACCATGGGAACTTTGTTTTTATACATCGCATCCTTTTAATTCTTCCTCGATAGTTGAGTCTCTGCACCTTAGTACTAGCGTAGTAGAGGATCCCATTTTTGTCTCAAATCCTGTTGGGTAATCGGCTCATGTATTCATGATTTGTTTGGATTTGAGAATGTCTATGCTAAGTGTTGAGTTTAGAAGTAATGCTTATGTTTATGTTTTGGGCTATGGGTTGATTCTAGCGATGGGGTAGTTATCCAGTAAGGGTGACATTCTCGGTTTTGAAAAGAGGGTAGTTAGACTCTTGCCTTGCCTCGGTAATACCCTCGAAGTCGTGTTTAACCTTTAGGGTTCTGTAATGATTAGTTACCTAGAATCTCTTGACACATTTATTGGTAATTTGTAATCTGCTCGAGCAGGGTTCGCCACTAAGGCGGATGGTTCATTTCGCTTATGCATGAGTTATAGAAAATCACCTTGTAAGTACATTTGGCAACAAGGTTGACATTTGTTTTCAAGAGACAATTATTCTATGTGGAATACCTTCTAGTAAGTGAGCGAGATCCAAGATTCACTAGTGAATTTTGGAGAGCTTGCATGAAACCATGAGTACGTAGTTAAGTTTGAGCCGAGTATACTAGAGGGAGGATATGTAAAAGTGGAACGAGAGGCAACAGTGAAATGAGTTCCAACTCATATTTTGGAAACAAGAATTAAGAATCTGTGAAGTTAAAGACGGTCAAAGCACAATGGAGTTAAGCTCAAGGAAACGCGACTTAGAAGATTGAAGACTAGATACGTGCATCATATCTCTTTTTAAGAGTATATCCTTGGTCCCTCTTTTCCTATAGTGCTTACTTGCATGTTATCTTTTTCCTCTCGGTCCTATTCTCAATCAAATTTCTGTTGCAAACCCCATAGGGAGTACGACTTATCTGTTAGTAATACATTTTGGGGCTTAAGGGTGTCCGTTGGGTTGACTAAACTCTTTGGGTTTTATAGGATACGGGTTGGTTTTAGGAAGGGATTCCCATGTGAACTAAAAGGAGTCCATCATGCTTAGTTTCCTCGAAACGTATATTGGTTTGATTGAGTAATTCTTTGGGTGTCAGCCTGATGTTGATTTCGGTCTCCGAGGCTGGTGCTTAGGGAGTTCTTCTCTTGATCAGTATATATGTGACATATATTTCCAGTTTTGACATGGCCTAATGGGCACAAGGTTTTTACTTGCTTCTATCATTCGGCTATACCTTTAGGTAGGAAAAATTGGGTGTAAACATGTGTTTGAGACATGTTATGATTGATGGTTGCAAGTGGCTGCAAGTGGTTGCTAGTGGTTGCTCGTGGATGCATTTACACATTAGGCACTAGATCGGCTCAGTCACCTTTCATATTGCATATGCATGAGTGTTTATACTTGTTTATGGATGAATTTGAATGTGTTATCATGTCGATGTTGCATATGGATGGATGTTTGTGCACACATGTAGTGTTATTGTGACTAGGACTATTTGCATACATGTTGGACTCATGTCACTAGACGTATTTTGCATTAAGAAGATCAATCTGGCCTGATCATTTGCATTAGACAAGGAACATATACACACACTTTCTGCATATGTTCATACAGCATTAGAAATCTATTAAGGATGATGGATTCCTGTGATTGATGAATGAGTAGATGGATGATTGGGTGGTAGGACACATTCTCCTTAACTTGAAGATTTCAGGGACGAAATCCTTTAAGGAGGGGAGAATGTAACAACCCGAATTTTAACATGTTAAAATCATAAATCAAGGCAGAATTAAATTTTAAAATAAGAACTAAGGGAAATGGGTTGCGCCATTGCGTTCGTCTCGGAATTCTATATAAAATAGAGTCTGAGTTTTCGAAAATAGGAGTCCGTATGACCAAATTATGGCTCTCCAAAGTTTCAGAAATATTCAGAGTTCAAAACTTCTCGAATTCGAATTCAAAATTCGAATTTCAAATGCAGAATAGACTGGGCGGGAAATTTCCCGCCCAGACCCAGGTCGATTGGTGAGTCGACTGGGCAGTCGACCCCCACCCCCCCCAGGTCGACTTGGGTGTCGACCTGGTCCCCGAGCCCATTTTTGGGCCAGTGTTCGTTCTGATGTATCTAGTCCGATTTCTATCTAGATTCATCTGCCTAAACCTATTTAAACAGCCCCAAACCTAGCCTTCTCTACACAATTCTATTTTTCTTCTACTCTGCCTCTGTTCTAAATAAAAATAAAAATGGCGTCGCTACTCTGCTGGAATCAAAACTAGAAGCTAATCAACATCAACCTAAGCGACTCAATTCAAACTAGAGATTGAAGCTTCTGCAATAACGCCTAGA